>WURT03036943.1:0-14970 GCA_009936505.3 Holothuria glaberrima
TACTGCCATTGTGCTTGGTGCTCAGCATAAGCAATGGAGTAGGGAAAGCAAGCCAGTGAGCCACAACTGGAAAAAGGCCGTGGCTGGCTCGACTTAAACCAATTCAAGGTTAGAAACTGGGCCGTAAAACCTCATCTAACTAACTAACTGTGACTAATTCCTTTGCATGTTTTTCTGTTTACTACTGGATATGTAATACGACTTCGCCGTTGAACGGTTTCCATGAATGCTGTTTTCCAAAGGCCTTATTTTCCAAGATTACTGTGGCTGTTTCTTTGTTCGCTTCGCTGTTGGAGAGATAGGAGCAATTACATAGCGTGCTAAAATGAACGCATTGTTAGTTTCCTTGAATAGTAAGGAATCTGCAACTGAACGCGCTTTGTGCCATTATTTGAAACTCCCAAATTGTAAAGGCGAATGAGAAAGGGAATTTTTTTAATTCACGTGAGACCAGCATGCGATAACCCTAAAATTAAACGAATGTAGTGAAGTTTGATTGGGACACCATTGAGTCATATGCTTGCATAAAGGGATTACGTGAGAGCGTGTTGTAATACTGAGCCTCTTTATGCAAAACGTTCACATATGTACCCTCCCAAATTAAGGGTGACGGCTAACGAAAACTTGGGTGTGCACGTAATCCCTTTATGAAAGCATATGACTGAATGGAATCCCAATCAAACTTCACTACATTCGCTTAATTTTAGGATTCCATCTCGTCATATGCCTTGCATTCCGAGACTTTAAAGCCACAGATGTGAACAGAACACCAAATATAAATTGATGTACATCAATCCTTTAATTTCAGAAAAACAATATAACTAGAGCTTTCATGGATACTCAAAAAAAGAAACAAGTCAGGATTCAATAACCCATTAACGTGTAAGAATGGGCTCGACAAATTTATTATCTTTTAGATCCATCATTGGTTTTCAAACCAGAAAGCCCAAAGACTTATTCATTCCTTGCCAAAAGGGGATGCTTTGTTACACAGAGATGCATCACCTAAATTTATACTTTTTGACTGAATCATTTGTATTATGCATTCACAATTTGACCCCTGCTGACCTCACATGTAATGTAATGTCATGTTTACAAAGTTCAGTTTTTGACCTCTGGTGACCTCAGATGACTGGTGATCTCCACCAAAAACAAATGCGTTCCTCTTCTCAACATAACAAATCTATTTACTAACCAGAAAGCCCAAATGCTTAGTGATTCCTTGCCATAGAAAATGTTGAAATTTTCTTGGGAATTCTTGAGAAATTTTGCCTTTCAACCTCTAGTGACCCCAGATGACCTTTGACCACTACAAAATAAAAAGGCTCTTCCTCCAACTATAAAGCATCAATGTACCACGAATGAAATCTATCCAAGCTTCCTATATTGAGAAATCATGTTGAGAAGGTTCTCAGACTTTGACCCCAGATGACATTTGACCTCCAGCAAGGACAACATGGTTCTTCTTCTCACCATAAGGCATGCACATACCAATTACGAAATCTATCCAAGTTTCCTAACTTAAGATATCTTGTTAACAAGGTTTTCATTGTTTGACTCCCCATGACCCCAGATGACCTTTGACCTCCACCAGAAACAATAGGATTCATCTTCTCAGCATAATGCATCCACATACTACATATCATATCTATACAGGCTTCCTGCCTTGAGATATCGTGTTTACAAGGTTTTTGGCTTTTGACCTCTGGTGACCTCAAATGACCTTTGACCTCCACTAAAAACAATAGGGTTTTCCCTCTCAACATAAAAAGTCTATATACCAAACATGAAAAGCGTCAGTCATTGCTACCTTGAGATATCGTGTCTACAAGCCACTTACAAGGTTTTCGCAGTTTAACCCCGCTGACCTCAAATGACCTTTGACCTCCACCAAAAACAATAGGGTTCTTCTTCTCAACATGACAAACCTATATACCAAATATGAAAAGTGTCGGTCATTCCTATCTCGAGACATCGTGTTTACAAGGTTTCGCAGTTTACTCTGGTGACCTCAAATGACCTTTGACCTCCACCAAAAACTATAGGATTCTTCTTCTCAACATGACAAATCTATATACCAAATTTGAAAAGTGTCGGTCTTTCCTATCTCGAGATATCGTGTTTACAAGGCTTTCGGCTTTTGACCTCTGGTGACCTCAAATGACCTTTGACCTCCACCAAAAACAATAGGGTTCCTCTTCTCAACATGACAAATCTATATACCAATTATGAAAAGTGTCGGTCATTGTTATCTTGAGATATCGTGTTTACAAGCTAGGCGTCACATACACACATACATACACACACTTCATCACCATCGCATAGATTCCTTGCCTGCCTTCAGCAAGGAATCAAAAATGAATAGCTACTGATCTTTCCCATCTTCATGTATCAAGTGAATAAGGTTTTAAGTTTTTGACCTCTGGTGATCTCAAATGACATTTGACCTCCACAGAAAAAACAATAGGGCTCTTACTCTCAAAATGACAAATCTATATACTTAATATGAAAACTGTCATCATTACTACCTTGGGATATCATGTTTACAAGCCATTTAAGAGGTTTTGCAGTTTTACCTCCAGTGACCTCAGATGACCTTTGACCACCAGAAAATAGGGTTCTTCCTCTCAACATGACCAGTGTATATACTAAATATGAGTTGTCGGTCATTGCTATCTCGAGTTGTCGTGTTTACAAGTCATTGACGAGGTTTTCGCAGTTTTACCACCGGTGACCTCAAATGATCTTTGACCTCCACCAAAAACAATAGGGTTCCTCCTCTTAATATGACAAATCTATATACCAAATATGGAAAGTGCCGGTCATTGCTACCTTGAGATATCGTGTTTACAAGCCATTTACGAGGTTTTATCAGTTTTATCTCCGGTGACCTTAAATGACCTTTGACTTCCACAAAAAATAATAGGGTTCTTCCTCTCAACATGACAAATCTATATACCAAATATGAAAAGTGTCGGTCCTTGCTATCTTGAGATATCGTGTTTACAAGCTAGGCGTCACATACGCACATACACACACTCATAAAGGTTTCTTTTCTATCAAGCAGAGGATCTCCTTGTTCTTGCCTTTGTGGTTGCTTCCTTAACCCTAACCTTAACATTAGACTGTCTATTGTTCAGACACCTGAGGACATGTAAAATCTATTGTTCAGACACCTGAGGAACTCATCTTGAATAGAAAATGTCCTCACCTTGTGTGAAATGTTGGGTCCATACACACATACACACACGACATAACCATCGCACAGATTCCTTGCCTGCCTTCGGCAAGGAATAAAAATCCCATCAACTTGTAAGAATGGATTTAACAAACTTAGAATCTTTTAAATCCTTAATTGGCTTTTGATAAAACCTAGAAAAGGGAAGTTCATTGCTCCAGCCAGCTGTTTACAGGATATCTTCAACTGGGACACCTTTGACAAAGGCACCTGATGTTGCTACTGATCTGGTGCTATGTCTGTATGTGGTTTAAACAAATCAGTATTAAAACCAGATTCCTTTAGAACATGTTTTATCCATCTACTAATCGTTTCTCTGCCGACCCAAGCGTGAGGTCTAACAAAACTAACGAACAGTTTGGAGTCCTTCCTCAAACTTTTTGTTACATGAAAATACCCTTCTAAGGCAGTAAAACCACATGCTCATTTCCAGAAAACCTAACGGTACTTTTACAACAAGACCCACGTTCCCGGACGGGACTGTTTGACCTTATCACTTACATAGAAAATGAACATATCAGACTTCTTTTCCATAGAATTCAAATTAAGCAAACCTAAAGTTTGACATCTTTGTGCCGAAATCAATGCCATTAAGGTCACTACCTTTTAAGTTAACAATTTTAAAGGTAAGATATTGGTTTCTCCAAGAAGTCTTAAATAATCTAACACAATCGACACATCCCAGATCGTTTTGCATGTGGGAACTGGCGTACGCAACTCAAAAATGCCCTTCATAAACCTTTTTATCAAATAATTTTTACCAGCCTGGTACGGGCATATTAGAAAAGAAGAGAGCATACTTCGTGCTTTATTAATTTTGCTATACCCATTTTCTGCGTTACACAGGCTAGTCAAAAAATCTAAAATTAGGGGTATAGTTGTGATAAACGGACTACATTCTTTTTCACGGCAAAACGGGAACCATCTTGAAAAGAATGATGCATATTGGCGTAGCGTTCTGGTCTCCAAGCCGATAAAATAGTTTTGATTGCTTGTTCCGAAATGCCTTGCTGTCGCAACGCTTCCCTGTAATGAGACATGCCATGAGCTCTAGGTTGTGGCGGAGAGGGTGGAATTCCTTGTTGTGCGGTAACACTAACAAATCCTCCCGCATTGGCAATAGCACAGGCTGATCTATTAAAAGTTCCATCAGTTTGACGAACCAAGTTTGCGTTGCCCACATTGCAGCTACAAAAGTTCCGGTTGCCTGGTGTAGTTCCACCTTCTGCAGGGATTTCCCGATCAGGCTAAATAGGGGAAAGGCGTAAAAGAAGTAAGAGCCCCACATCAAGCTAAATGCATCGATGGCATAGGACGAAGGGTCGGGACCGCATGATTCATACTTTTCTACTTGAGCATTATTTCTCGGGGCAAATAAGTCAATTTGTGGCATGCCCCAAATTTTAACCAATTTTCGAAACACAAGGTCATTTAACTTCCATTCAGTATTTGATTGAACATTTCTAGATAGGAAGTCTGCGATCAGCATAGGTATTAGTTTTGCCTGGTATATGGGCGGCAGAAATCCAGATATTTTTCTCTAAACACCACATCCATATCTTTTTGGCAAGAGCATCACAAGAGCTCGATTTTATTCCACCCATTTTGTTCAAATACGATACAGCTGTTGAATTGTCATACAAAATTTGAATATGTGAATGGTGGAAATCGTAGCATAAAGATTTCAAACTAAATTATTTACAGCAAGTAAGTTAAAGTGATACATTCTTTCGTTAGCATTCCATGAACCAGAAGCTTTACGAAAGCGCCCCAACCTTTCATTGAGGCATCACATGATAGTATTTCATGAGCATGGCTATGACTTATGTATTCATACGCTTTATCAACATTCGCATACCACCATTCAAGTTCCAGCTTACTTTCATGTGATAAAATGGTCTTACTGTCAAAATTACCACGTGATTTCTTCAAAGCAGTAATTTTGTCTCTTTCGAGGGACCGATAGAATAAAGGCCCATATTTAATACCATGGAAATTAGCAATCAATACGCCAATTATTTCAGCTTATTTACGAACACTAATAAAAGACAACTTTATTACTTCCAAGATTTACTTTTAGTTTTGACTCTTTTCATCTAAGAGCGACATTGCCATATTTTCTGAATTTAATATAAAGTCCAAAAATTGGAGCTGTTTCTGTGGTTTTAGCTCTGACTTCTCACTATGGACAAGAAACCCCAGCTCTGAGAAAAGTTTTACAGTAGCCGAGACTGCCTCTGAACATTCTTCTTCAGTATCGCCTTGAATGTACTGGTCATCAATATAGCCAATGGCATTATGACCCATTTTACGCAAATGAGAAAGGGCAGGCTTGAGCAGTTTGGTGAAAGTTCTTGGTGCGCAAGCTTAACCATTAGTTAGACATGTATATTCATAGCAAACATTTTTGTAAGAAAATCTCAAATATTTTCGAAATTCACCGTGAATAGAAACAGAATAACAAGCGCCTTTCAGATCAATTGACGCCATATAACAATCAGGTCGCATCAAAGTCTTAACAGCGGGTAAGCTATCCATTTTAAAATGTTCGTAAAGGACATATTCGTTGAACCTTTTAAGGTTTAAAATCATTCTGTTTGAACCGTCTTCTTTAGGAACGAAGAAAATCGGTGAAATAAAGTCACCGGCAGACATAATTGTTTCTAAAATTACTCCTTTATCCAACAACTTGACTTCCGAACTTCACAATCGTATGAGTTTCTCTAAAAACTAGTCTTTCACTTTTGAAGTTGTACGTGGTGGTACATTATCATAGAACTCAATTTTTAGGCCTTTTACGGTTTGTAACACTTCGAAATCATCTGTTATACCAGCCCAAATTTGGTGAAAGTGTTTCAAGCAGCTTGCAACTTTATTGTTATGTATTAGTTTGAATTTACATATATATCGGAACATACCTCACCTGCAAGGCAATTCAGAACCTTTAGGTCTTCTTTACATTTGCCCCTCTCGGCTTGTACACGTGACCCCATGACCTTCCTCTCTGGGACAAAAAAGAATTGGCGGGTGCTCTTCACCTACCTCTGTAATGCCTTGCACGTTGGTTGTACGGGCGATAACGCAACCCGCTACCACGTGACATTTTTGACCCAAGTTAACTTGTCTATGACAAATCTTTAACATGTTTTGCTATATCATCCCCAAAAAGCATGGACGTTATAGGCACAGCTCTAGAGCATACATTTTGGTAATCCTTGTGGAGATCTGGTTTGATCAATTCTCTCCGAGTCAAATTGAGTTCCAAATTGCCTTGAACTTTTAGGGCCAGTGCATCAAATATTTCATGCACCGTACTCTTATCAAATCCTGGTGCATCTAAATATACTGAGCCCCTTGACCTAGAGCAATCATGCCTATCGTTATCAGCATTTGTTCTTTTTGCAATGTGACATCTCTATTTCTTGTTGCTGGTCTGAGCTTACCCCAGATGAGCTGATTCACTTGAGTATACTGCAATAGCTCACAATTTTCGCGGCGCAAATATTCCTGAGTATTTTACTTTATTTTGTATTCAGACATTTTGTTTTTGAGCATCTTGCCAATGACTTCTGCAATTTTAGTGGATAATCCCGTCTATCAATTTTTATCAATTTCCAAGTCCTGCACAACTCCATCTAGAATATCATCAAATTGATTTTCTTCAGGTTTGTGTTCCGTGAAAATGTTGGAAACAATGTCGTCAAAATCACACTGAGGAGAACCAACAACTTCTCCATCTTCTACAACCGTATAACCCCCTGAAAAATCGCACTGTTCAAGAACAACGGAATCATTGCTAGGATTTGGTTATATATCAATGACTGAAGGGCTTTCAAAATATTCAGAACCTTTTTTACTAGTACAGGGGAGAGATTGATTAATTTGTCTCCAAAAATGCCCTTTTTATAAATTTTGAAATTTCAGGGGTTATATCTTAAAACAGCCTGGTAATGTTGTAATTAGGCCCAGAGAGCATGGCAAATTATAACCAAATTGATAGAGCAGGGGAAATGTTATAGCCGTAAACGTACTATTGAAATCTGTAACGCAAGTTTGATTATAATAAAATGACAATGTTGTAATTAGGCCCAAACAGCATGAAAAATTACAACCACATGCCGAAATAAATTTTGAGGCCCGTCACCCGTGTTTTATAATTGTCCCTTTATAAGTCGGCTGACGCGCTGTAGTTAGGCCAAGAAGGCATGACAAATTACAGCCAAGAAATACAGAAACGTGCTTTTACCTTTTGAAGCACGATAGTTCATAACTGTCCGACGAAGTAATTACGCCTAGAAGGCATGATAAATTAAAACGACAATATACTGAAACAACGTTACAACAGTATATTGCAGCCACTACAAGGACAAGAACTTAACATGCAGCTGCAAGCGTACGAGGCTTCTCCGACGAGAACCTTGCAACAGCACAATGAGGCTCAGTATCACAGCACGCTCTCACGGAATCCCGGAATGCAAGGCATGTGACGAGATGGAATCATTAACGATCACATTTTGACTTTAGGATAAGAAGAAAAGCTTGAGTTTATTTGGCATTCAGACTGAGGAACTAAACAATGGATTCAGGTCCTCTGAAAGAAATTCAATAGATTTCTTAAGTCCTCGAAAGCTTCAACAATAGACAGTCTATTGTTAAGGTTAGGGTTAAAGAAGCAAGCACAAAAGAGATAACAATGAGGTCCTCGGATTGTATGTAAAACCTACTTGTATGTGCTTGTGTGTGTGTGTGCGTGATTAGTCGAGTGTCCAAGAGTGTCAGAAGGGAAACTCGGAAGCAATGTCTGTCTGGAGATAAAATCAAGACAATTGCTCCACACTGAAAGATCTCGACAGAACTAAATAAAAAGTTAACAATGGCTCATCGTATTGTGTCTAGAGACAAAATGCAGTGAGTTCAAAAAATGCAGAAAATTTTTCTCTTTTAGGAGGTGAAAACCACATCTCAAGCTTGCAGCCTTTAAAAGATACAGATTTTCAAAGAAATGCGATTTTTCTCAAGATAAAGTGCATTATGGGAAATCTGTGATGTCATGGCGGCACATTAATTTGACGTAGAACTGAATTTCTTTATGATATAAATGCTGCTGTAGGGAATATTTAGAAACTTTTTGTCATGCCCTACATATGGTGTAGATTTGTGCTAAATCTACATGGAAACATACTCAAACATTTCAACAGTATCAAATTTCAAGGACAAACGGGATATTCATTTATAAAGAAAAACAAAAGGAATCGGAGGCAATGTGCCCACTTTACATAACAATCTGTGACCTTGATGAGAACTGGAGGTATTTTTGACAAAAATAAGCACTCTTTGTTATGAGCTACCTCGAGTTAGGAAAAGAGTATTGCTACGGTACGGGGTTTGGAGGACACGAATTGGAAATTTTTCTTTTTTACATGAGACCCTTGTGAAATTCCACTGGAAAATGCCTTTAGGAATCAAAACCTGAAATCAAAACCTGGAAATTGGTGGGGCTTTTGGTAATCTTATATATGGCTGATGGTTATTACTTATGTAACTTCCACAACCCACAAACTCGACAAAAATCTTACTTCATCTTTTGCCATATACGTGAGTCGTGGGGGTTGTAGCATTAATCATATCTATGATTACTAAAAACCCTACGCTCCACGAACCACCGCCAAAGGGCATGTCAACAAAGGTTGTGGGTCTTGAGGGTTGTGGGGGTTTAAGGACTAACTGTGTGGATAGCAAACTTCAGAACTAGGATTACCATCTGGGAGGGATTCAGACCATACTTATTCAATTCAATTATTCCACAGGAACTGCCAGATGGTAAATGTTTCCTCTATGGGCATGGTGACCAATGACTTGCCTTAGGACCCCTGGTGCACTTCTGGGAAAAAAGCCATGTGGTGGAAAGGATGACAGGTAATTTAGGGGCATTACTTTGGCGAGCTTGCATGCCTGTAACCATCCAATTGGTTACGCGCCCGACTCATACATAGACTTTGAGCGCGAGATTTAGGCTATATTGAAGTAAATATGAAGCACAAAAGTAGCACCTAATGTGGTGAGTAGTGCACGAATGCACGACTATTTTATGGTTAGTTCTAAAACCCCACGCCCCCCACACCCACACCCGCACCCACACCGGCATCCGCACCCACACATGACCATGACGTAACACAACTTTAGTTTTAGAAATGTGGTGTATGATTTTCTCCTAAAATCCCCACAACCCACGACTTTGGAAAAAATGAGTCATGTGAGACAACGAACAAGGTCGTGGGGGTTTTTTAGAAAAAAGTCATACACTAAATTTCTAAAACCCCCACGACCACGACTTTGCTAAGTTTCGTTACGTCATAATCGTGGGTATGGGTTTGGGTGCGGGTGTAGGGGTCGTGGAGGTCGTGAGGGTTTTAGTATTAACCCTATTTTATGATTGTTTGATCAGTGACGTCCTCAGACCTACCCGCCGAAGTGGGGATGGGGCACTGGAGGGTGCACCATGAGGGCACGCCAACAAGAATCATGGAAACTGGAAGTATAAACAATAGGGTAGTCAGGTCGGTGCTATTGTTTACACTCCAAGCTCTCATGATTCCCTGGGTGCATTTAGCAATGAGTAAAGTCTGCTATTAGGGCGAAATTGAATGCATGCCCGAGACAGAACAGTGATGTCGCGACCGACCATGGCTGTTTGCTGACGATGGAGGAAAACGACTTTGATTATCCGCATTTTAAGAGTTTCTTTCCCAACTTTTTGCAGAGAGACATTTGATGTACGCGAGGATCAGGGGGCCTTCAAGAGAGTTACGATAGCTGACTAGATATATACCGGATATTTTACAAAGACATGATGCAAGGTTTTAGTCTAATTCATCCACCTCATCCAGATACGCCACTATACACATTATAAAAAATGCATATCAACTTTAAAAACTAGAATATGAAAGAAAAGCTCCCCTTATTTCTCATTTTTAAGCCGTGACCCTGACAAATTGCAATCTATCAACAAAAAAATAAAAATGCTAAGAACAGAAACGTATCCCACCCCAGCCCCTTCAAAAACAAGAAAAAATGTGCCCTTAAACCACATTGAAATCTTGCAACATGGCAGGCGTGTCTCAAAGCCTGTGACAATGTCTGTTCTCCAGAGAAAATGAAGCCTCCGTACCTGTCACCAATTATAAATCTTGCAAGCACGGTATCCGTGGCTATTAATAGTGAAAAAACCTTAAGGACAGGACATCCGTGCCCAGTAGTCATAAGTAGGGTTGGGAAGTAACGAGTGGCGAGTAACGAGTTAGCTTTATGTACCGAAGTCACGTAAAGATTTACATTTGAAATCATGTATCGGAGCACGTCTTCCCGGCACAGAGTCCGTGCGGAACATTTTTCACGAGAAGGAAACTTTCCAAAAAGAGGGCGCTAGTGGAATAGTAAAAACGGAGCAGGCAGAAATGAACAGTGTGTTGGATGCAGAAACAATGCCAGCCGCTTGCACAGAACGCAGGAAGTAGAAAGTACATCTACTTGTTTGTGTGTCTTCTCTATACAATCTTCAAAAGAGAGCGAACACTTTCCCCGGCTTTGGGTGGCAAAATGCAAAGCCTGGAGTAACTGGCGTTGGAAGTCAGCTTGCGGTGACTGCACATCCACACTGATATGCAGTAAACTGTTAAAATGTAACCTACTGCAAAGATGTTTTAGTAGGTCCAGTCTTTATAAAGGTCTATTATATTGAATCTAAAGCTATTATTTATATTTATTGACACCTGTGCGGATATTCATGCAATTCCAGCCATGCAATACGCTGTGCAGCCTGAGCGAAACGAGGAGGACGCGTGGGTAAGGATTGAAAAGTATAACCAGGAAGCTCCCATTGGCACTAGCAGCTCTGTGGTATAATTGAAAAGACATTCAACGAAATATTATGGGGAAGATTTTTCCACGCAACTCTGTCACCGTACCTACACCAACAACTTGCTCTTGTAGGTGATTTGCAACTGACTCCAAAACCAAGGTCAATGAAAGGGATACTTTTGGGGGTGGGCCGTTTTGCCCGTGAAAACCAATACTGCTCGAGAAAATTGCCCGACTCTTTGCAAATCTGCCTGAGAGATAACATTTTCCTTAACTCTGTGAGCGCAACCCTTACCCCCCCCCCTCCTTTCTTCTCACTGGCTCGGTGCCTATACATTTACAAGAGATTTCGGCAATCTCTCAGTGCACTGTTAGCGCTACGATCTCGAACTCGATAAACAGGAAGTCCACTGTATGGCCAGCAGATAAGGTGGGGAACCGGAAAGTTCCACTCTGACATGGTGCCAGCACTGACCCACGATTGCAAAGCAGACTGTGCGCTCTGTCTGAGATCCAGCCAACAAGAATCATGGAAACTGGAAGTATAAACAATAGGGTAGTCAGGTCGGTGCTATTGTTTACACTCCAAGCTCTCATGATTCCCTGGGTGCATTTAGCAATGAGTAAAGTCTGCTATTAGGGCGAAATTGAATGCATGCCCGAGACAGAACAGTGATGTCGCGACCGACCATGGCTGTTTGCTGACGATGGAGGAAAACGACTTTGATTATCCGCATTTTAAGAGTTTCTTTCCCAACTTTTTGCAGAGAGACATTTGATGTACGCGAGGATCAGGGGGCCTTCAAGAGAGTTACGATAGCTGACTAGATATATACCGGATATTTTACAAAGACATGATGCAAGGTTTTAGTCTAATTCATCCACCTCATCCAGATACGCCACTATACACATTATAAAAAATGCATATCAACTTTAAAAACTAGAATATGAAAGAAAAGCTCCCCTTATTTCTCATTTTTAAGCCGTGACCCTGACAAATTGCAATCTATCAACAAAAAAATAAAAATGCTAAGAACAGAAACGTATCCCACCCCAGCCCCTTCAAAAACAAGAAAAAATGTGCCCTTAAACCACATTGAAATCTTGCAACATGGCAGGCGTGTCTCAAAGCCTGTGACAATGTCTGTTCTCCAGAGAAAATGAAGCCTCCGTACCTGTCACCAATTATAAATCTTGCAAGCACGGTATCCGTGGCTATTAATAGTGAAAAAACCTTAAGGACAGGACATCCGTGCCCAGTAGTCATAAGTAGGGTTGGGAAGTAACGAGTGGCGAGTAACGAGTTAGCTTTATGTACCGAAGTCACGTAAAGATTTACATTTGAAATCATGTATCGGAGCACGTCTTCCCGGCACAGAGTCCGTGCGGAACATTTTTCACGAGAAGGAAACTTTCCAAAAAGAGGGCGCTAGTGGAATAGTAAAAACGGAGCAGGCAGAAATGAACAGTGTGTTGGATGCAGAAACAATGCCAGCCGCTTGCACAGAACGCAGGAAGTAGAAAGTACATCTACTTGTTTGTGTGTCTTCTCTATACAATCTTCAAAAGAGAGCGAACACTTTCCCCGGCTTTGGGTGGCAAAATGCAAAGCCTGGAGTAACTGGCGTTGGAAGTCAGCTTGCGGTGACTGCACATCCACACTGATATGCAGTAAACTGTTAAAATGTAACCTACTGCAAAGATGTTTTAGTAGGTCCAGTCTTTATAAAGGTCTATTATATTGAATCTAAAGCTATTATTTATATTTATTGACACCTGTGCGGATATTCATGCAATTCCAGCCATGCAATACGCTGTGCAGCCTGAGCGAAACGAGGAGGACGCGTGGGTAAGGATTGAAAAGTATAACCAGGAAGCTCCCATTGGCACTAGCAGCTCTGTGGTATAATTGAAAAGACATTCAACGAAATATTATGGGGAAGATTTTTCCACGCAACTCTGTCACCGTACCTACACCAACAACTTGCTCTTGTAGGTGATTTGCAACTGACTCCAAAACCAAGGTCAATGAAAGGGATACTTTTGGGGGTGGGCCGTTTTGCCCGTGAAAACCAATACTGCTCGAGAAAATTGCCCGACTCTTTGCAAATCTGCCTGAGAGATAACATTTTCCTTAACTCTGTGAGCGCAACCCTTACCCCCCCCCCTCCTTTCTTCTCACTGGCTCGGTGCCTATACATTTACAAGAGATTTCGGCAATCTCTCAGTGCACTGTTAGCGCTACGATCTCGAACTCGATAAACAGGAAGTCCACTGTATGGCCAGCAGATAAGGTGGGGAACCGGAAAGTTCCACTCTGACATGGTGCCAGCACTGACCCACGATTGCAAAGCAGACTGTGCGCTCTGTCTGAGATCCAGCCCGTCCTTCGTTAAACAGTTAAAGTCCCTTGTTCAGCATTTTGTAAGGAGTCAAGTGTAAAACCTCTTCGGGATATGTGGAACTCTCTCTAAGTGAAACTTTGGACCAACTTTAAAGTCCATCCGAAGTTCAGCTTTTCTCAATGTTATCAAATCGCTGTTTTTATATTCTATTATCCATAAAGCCAAAAGTGCCTAATGTTTTGGGGATCCTGCTCCACAAAAGACTACTGATTTGCAATTCAGGCCTTGAAGCGCAGTCGTAGTTTGCTAAGCGACTACAAATGTGGGCGAAGCCAATGGCTTATCAATTACTGTATTATAGTTACACGTCCATTGGCTAAACAACTATATAATTTAGATCAAAGTTGGTTTATTTGGAAAGACCTGCTCAGATTTAAAACCGTAGATTGATCTTGGATGAAAACCAGCCTTAATTTGATCCGGCAGGAGATCGAATCTTGACCTCTAGATGGCCAAGCTTTATCGCATCAAATGCCACCGCCTTTATCCAGGAACTTGCTATTGGACGCAACTCCCTGCTCTATCCAATCGGCCGCAGCACTGGCTATTTAACGACCGAAAAGTGACAGCGGCTAGCGTTCGTAGAAGCCCCCTCTTTGGCTTACTCCAAATGAGACCACCTCTAGTATCGCTGAGGTGAGCGAAAACTTCGTCCCCTCTATGCGCTAAACTATGCGCTAAGCAAGATTAACCTTCCCGGATGTGCGAGCGCAAAATTAGTGAAATGTCTGTCAAGGATTGCTCGTCTGTATTGGAAACAAATACAACAGATGAATGACAAGGAAAGTATCATGGGTCCGCCAGATGGGTATTAAAATGTGTAAACGAGGTACTGAGTATACGCTTAAGATACGGTAACTGGGTGCTGAAGCCCGCTCCCCCAGACCCACTGGGCAGAGAGCCAACTACTTTCTGGCAAAATATAGGCCTGTGCTATTTTTCCAGCATACGTGATTAAAATTTCGGACAAAAGTACCCCCACCCCATCATCAACCATAGTGGTCCTATTCACATATGTAGTCAAACGTACCAGTAGATCAACAAAAGTCAAAGAAAGTTTTTGAAAATTGCGGTATTTTCGGATTTTCCAAAGCGTTTAGGCAATTAGCTGGCCAAGCCCCACCGTTTGCTTCCTTCTCTCATGAACCTGTTCACTGCCTGCTTCCGAGGCTTCCGTTGATTGTGGAAGGACATTCATATGACATTTACCGTATAGGCTTTGCGGAGATGGACTTGTGTCTTTGGCCGACGTTTTCCACTGAGAAGGGGAAACATAACTTTAGAGTTATAATTAAGACCACCAAGGACACATGGTATCTGCAACGTAAATGTCTTAAATTCATCTCTCTTAACGGTCGTGTGACATGCCACAAAAAAGAGCTGTTTCACTTGTCAGTTAAAGAACTAAGTCCTCCAATGAAAGATCCGTTGGAATTATTTCAATATCTTTTACCGTTCTCAAAATATACG
>WURT03036954.1:0-14970 GCA_009936505.3 Holothuria glaberrima
TATGTAAGTTCAAACATTCCTTAAAAAGTGTCCTCTTCTTAAGTAAGAAACCAAGATATTGACAATTTTTTTACTATTATGGAAATAAAAAGGGGGGGATTTTACCCACCTTCTTTTGGAAAGGGGGGGCACATCCCACCCTTCCCCCCCCCCTTGACGGAAACCCTGGGTGCAAACCTTCTTAATGTATAAGGATGTGTATAAAAAAAAATTGCATCAGGCCATACACGGCATGCCTTCTACTGAGGACTACAGTGTTGTTGTTCTGCAGTGCAAAGATACATACACTGTACGAAAAGGGTGAGAATGTGTGAAACAGCTGCTTTACAAGCTGAGTATCTTACATTAAACACAGTCCTATTTCTTAGAAATACAATGCTGACAATTCCTTCTGTATGCAGTAGCCAGGGTAGACATTCAAAATACGAGGCAGTAATGCCAGTATACAATAATTGTCGGTGAATGTGTACGTAAGTTTAGTACTAGGCCTAGATAAGCGAGAACCTGGCCTCTACACTAAAAATAAAAAAAAATAGTAACATGTTAAAGGCACAAAAATGGCTGGCCGAAAATGCACACATACAATACCGACTTCTTCTATAAACTCTGAAGAATGATTTTAGTGGACAGGACACTCTGACAGTGCTAGTGTACCGCCATATTTCGCCAACTGCAAGAGGATACAAAACGAAACTAGACAGAACAAAACAAAACAAAACAAATCATATGACCGCGGTGGTACTGTAACAAATCAAAAGAATCTCGCTCGTTGATAATCCTGACCTGCGTGTAAGTGTGCGAGCCTATACTTTTCGAACATTTTTAGTTTTAAGTTTTGACGGAAAAAACCTTGGGTCAACTACATGAACCTCTTCCTCAGATCCATAAGTAGGTTGACGGTACGCCCGCAGGCGCGGATTTGGGATAGGGTTGATGCAAGGGGCGCGTGCCAGGCGTGCCCCCATGGGCGGATACAGAGGGTGACTGGTCGACCCCACCAACTGTGGCACCCATTTATAAAAAGGGCTATTTTGTAAATATAATGAGTTAAAATTATATTTTAAAAAGGAAGAAGAAAAGGAAACTTGAGAGCAACATATAGAAGACTTCACAGAACTGTTTGTATTGTCTCTGGAAATTTACAGCCATGTAGATTATAGTTGAAAGTGTTCCAGCGAATGGCAATTGTAGCCTCACGATGTTAACCTTTCGTACGTCGACGTGCGGAGCAAAATAGACGAGAGGTTCGAGTAAATGTACGTGGAGGTTCTGGAGCTAGCTAAAAAGAGTTGGATCCGTTGAGGAACGACCAAGAATTTGCGGAAGACAAATACAACGAAGCAACCTTCCATCTGAGTCTATCGCTGGATACTGGAAGAGGACTGTGGCAATACCGGGCCATTTTTTGACGTAATATCCAGTGAAGTGAAAGCTCGGTTCAGCCAGGATAGAAGAATGCATTACGGGCTTTTCGCCCTAACTCCCGAGGTTATTGTGAAACAGGGTACTGCCGAAGTGGATGAACTAGGTCGAAGTCTTTTTGCTAAGTGGAATCCTATGTCATGCAGTTGGCACCAGCCTTTCAAAGTGAGCTAAAGAGGTGGATGCAGGGTGAATGACTTACTGAAAACGATAGTTATTCCGAACCACAACGAAAGTCACAAGCCTTTTGTCTTCCCATGCAGATGCCACTTTCTTTCCCAATGTAAGAGAGCTACTGAAGATTCTGCCCGTGTTGCCAATAGAGAGCTGTAGAGGCTGAGATTATTTTCGTGTGTGAGACGTATTCACAACTGGCTCCGAAATACGATGTCAACAGAGGCTGGCTAACTTTGCAGTAATCGCCATGAACGCACACGCAGTCCTCTCCACCAAGACGGACATCTGCAAGCGATACATGGAACTACACCCTCATCGAATGATGGGATCCTCATTGTTTGATGGCACTTAATAAGGCTATATCTAGAAACTACCAAATTTCTGGAGATGTATGATAGAAATGCCAAGATGAGAAAAAAGTTTTGTCTGATTTCTGTGAATTTGTGGTACTTTTTCAGGCCCTGAAATATGACAACGCAGTTGTCAATTATTGCACCATTTCGCATATGAGCACACATAATTAAACAAAATTTTCCAAAGCCTGCAGTAGACACCCCTCCCCTTATACATTGGGCCTACCCCATCCTGAGGACACAGCTCAATAGTCACCCCCTTCACAAATTTCTGGATCCGCCACTGCCCCCCCCCAAAAAAAAAACGAAGAGGAAGTGATAGGAGCAAAAGGAGAAAAAGAGGCGAAAAGCATGCCTATGATGTATGACTTTTTTCGGTAGATTTAGGATGTTATTTTTCTTATGCTTTCAAGTGAGCCGAAGTCAAGCATCCTTTTTCTAAACCATTAGCAATCCAGAGAAGACGTTGAAGGCCAGACGGAGGGCTATACATGGTGCAAAGAGCAGCTGAGTTGCCTTTCGTTGACGCTAATTAATTTACAGATCACTACGGAAACAATTACTTTAGGAATTAGTGACACATTTACAGCGAGTGGGGACAAACACCGTAAAAGTGCATTTGACAAATTTGGCTTAACGGTCAAAAACAGTCGCCCTAAACTTGTTTTGAACAATAGCTAAATGTCACAAATTTCTTCTTATTTTTCTTCCAAGTATCTTTCATGATATTTTAGGACATAAATATTGCATATTCAAGGTAATCCAAGCAGTTTCTCCTCGTAAATTTTACAATTGAGTGAGAAAAATACTGTCATGTTATTCTCAAGAGCCATTCAGGAAATAGGAGAGTCTACTATACAATTCTTTATTGGGGTGACTGCATTCTCCCTTTAATTGAAACTAGAGGTCAGTTTTGTAATGTTTTGTGTTTATGGTCTCTTTTCGGTCAGTACAATTGAGATTCGCCATCGCGGCCCCCTTACTTGAAAATTTCTGGATTCTCACTTGTCATGAAGGTGGAGCTTTTAGCAGGATGTGGTCAAAAGTTTCAACGTGCAAGTAACACATGGACTTCAAATCATTCCTCCACTGATTAACTTTTAGGATATATACTTAATTCATCTTGGCCCCTCCAGTTTGAACGCCTCTGGAATCCAGGGATGCCCCTCCTCTTTGGGGAAAACGGCTGTCTCCAGATGCGAAATGGTGCCATGTTTGTGCCTCAACGTAGTGAAGTTTATCATGTCAGCATATTTTCCCCAAGACTGATGATTTTTGCCATTATTTTTTTTCAAGATTGGGTCATGGGATTCAAACTGATTTGTCCAAATTTACATTTAATCCACACGCTTTACAGAACTTTTTGGACGGTACATTCACTGTTACATTCACTGTTATCATTCATTCACCCATTTGTTGTCAAAACTGTCTGCTGAAGAGACTTGTCTCTCGTGGGTGTCCTCCGTCTTCTATGCATAGTCGTGTGCACGCTGCCGATCTTTTGATCAACACGCCCTCTATATGCTGCTTATTGGTATCTTTTTCTACAAAGGGAAGCATTAAGCGACCGACAGAACGGCGTATTAACAAAAGGCAAATATGGTATGCTGTACTGTACTGCAGTTTTGTCAGCTTCCGACGGGGACACAAACGAGAGACTTGGCTAAGTCTATCTGCTGCATAAAGGTAGAAAGTTTGAAAACCTAATGTGAGATAGCAATTCCATTAATATTAAGGCTAGACTCAATCATAGCGCATAACGGTGAAAATTTCAGAAGAGGTAAGCTGATAATATAATAAATAAGGACTTCTAGTCATCCGTAGCGTACAACCCTTTGAAATCCTGAAACAGTCTATAAAGAAAACCATTACCTACAACACATAATGAAATATTACTGCACAGCGTTTGAACCCACAGTCTAAAATCACTACCAAAATTAAAATAAGCAACGGTGTTTTGAATAAATTCCCAATCTAGTCGATCGAACGCTTTCTCGTAGTCAAGGAAAAAAGTGCTCCGGGAATATAATGATCATTACAATAGCTAATGAGATCTTAATCTAACATTTTTTTCCCAATAAGGTGTTCTTCTAGGAAGCCAGTTGGCTCAGGATTTAATTTCTCTAACAAAACCGCGCGCTGTAGAATTACTCCAGTTTCTTCAATATGTTCCACGGCGTACGCAGAATTTCTCTCAAGGGGGGTGTCCATTTTGTTGTGTGATCACCGGCCCGGGGGAGGAGTCTAAGTGGAGAGGGTGCCCACCTTCCCTTTGAAAATTTTTTGAAAAATTAGGTGTCCTTACATGCAATCTGGTGCCACATTATGCTACCTTATGAAGAAAAATTTGTCTTACAAAATTTACGTATTTTAGGAACTAAAAAAAAATTTTCCCAGTGAGGAGGCCCATGGAGGGGCACCCCTCCCCTTTGAAAATTTTTGAAAAAAATAGGTGTCCTTACATCTAATCTGGTGCAACATATGATATGATATCTTTTGAAGTAAAATTTGTGTTACAAATTTAACGTATTTTTAGGAACAAAAAAAAAACAAAAAACAAAATTGGCATCAATGTGAGACCCACGGGGGACACCCCTCCCCCTTTGAAAATGTTTGAAAAGTTGGGTTTCTTACATGCAATCTGGTGCCACATGTGCTACCTTTTGAATTAAAATTTGTGTTACAAAATTTGCGTATTTTTAGGATCTAAATAAAAAAAAATTGGCATCCGTGGGGGGATGGCCCATTCCCCCCCCCCTGCTAACGCCACTGAAAATGTTGTAAGTTCCATTCCACATAGCTAGATAGCACAAGTCATGTCCACCTTACAAGTAACATATAGGTGGATTACACAGTTTATGTAGAAATCTTAAATTTCATCCCAAGATCACAAAGCCTAGTTGCTGTTCTCTTATTTGTGTCATACTGTACGGTCAGTTGATGAGTGACTCACGGAGCCAAGTTTTGCCATTTCATCGGGTAGTCCAGGTGGTTTCGATGCAATGTATGTTATCCCCCATACGGTCTACAACCCCTACCGTTTTTTTTTTCTATTTACCAAAAGTATTTCGCGCGCTTAGCAATGTCACGATTCGGATTCAAAAGAACACTATCAGTGCGCAACTTTGCTGTTGAAGTATTAAGTGATATTACGCAAAAAATGCCCTGCAGTGGCATGGGATAGTTAGGCTCCTTAATATCCCCTTCTCACCGCCCCCTCAATATGGGACTTTCCGTCGGAACTTGGGGTCACTAGCATGGCACGGTCCCTTTCTGGAAAATTCTGTCGTTACCTATGGTCCGTTTACTTGTTTTGGCTTCCAAAAGGGTCATTTCTGCAATAAAACCCAAAATTTTCGGTACGCTCTGCACACGCTTCCTCCGTTCCGTTACTTATGGCTTAATTTAGTACAAACCCTTTCCACTTTTTCAAGTAACTTAATAGGCTAAGTAGAATGGATGGATTTTTGTAAATGTCGGTAATTTCATCTCATTTCGCTAAACCTTGTTAATGTGCTCTTGTGCCTATCGTGCGGTACGGCCAGTGATTAATCGAACTCGAAGCACACCATCGATTGTAGGAATTGCAGTCTTCCACGTGATTTTCAGCCTTCATATGAAGTCGGGCGGATGAATATTACATCCGTTTTTCGTTTGAATACAACGAGCAATCGCATGATGTTTCGTACCGTGGAACAGCCGCGAAGTCATGTTAAATATTTCAGTTAGGGGGGTTTTGAACACGGCTTAACTATTTCAACAAAAGGGGATTTTTTCGCATTACTGCTGTAGTAAATTAGTAATGTGCAAATACAAAAGTAGATCCACATTCAAAGGTATCGTTTTGCATGAAAAGCTTCTTTTCTGGTTAAGAAAAGGTGTAAAGTAGTTTGCAAGCCAAAGTGCCTGCAATTTCTGGGCTCCGATTAGTACTTGCCCTGAAAGTACATTTTTCTAGTTCTAGAAGGGAATTGCAATATAAGTTATGCAAGATAAGGCCCGGCTGCCATTACAATTGACCAATGTAAGTCTTAAATAAGTACAAATTTCTTTTTAGTGTAGGCTTACCCACGTGAGCTTTGCAATTTCACAGGTTAGATTCCGGGAAAAACATTAAATCAGCGCCTATGTTTCTCCAGTTTACACAAATTTTGCAATATATGCCCGCAATATGGCATGGTATACAGGTTTTCTTTACATCTCCCCTCACCAGCCCCTCGACAGCATCGGAATTTTCGTCGCCCCCCCCCCCTCGTCAGGCAAATCCTAGCGCCACCCTGCTGACTGCTGTGAATTACAAAGAGACCAATGGTAAGTGAACTTCACAATTTACACCGAATGCAATGGTTATTAATATAGCCTATTAAAGAAGCCAGTATAGGCTAGGCCTAGGTGCGTGGCTATTGTACACGTTGTACGTCACTGAAAGCGAGTGTTAGTATGCTAGTTAGTTAGATGAGGTTTTAAGGCCCGGTTTCTAACCAATTGGTTTAAGTCGAGCCGGCAACGGGCTTTTTCCCAGTTTTGGCTCACTGGCTTGTTTTTCCTACTCCATTGCTTATGCTGAGCACCAAGCACAATGGCAGTAGGTTCCATTTTTAAGTCTTCGGTATGACCCGGCCAGGATTCGAACACTTGACCTTGCGGCTGCAAGTCGGATGCTCTAACCACTTGACCATGCAGTCGGTTCCGAGAGTCAGTATCAGCTGGAACCGAGCCTTCGGCTACCTCGTGAGAAAAAATAAGTTTTCACCAAAATTGCACATCTTGATGGCTGTTATCAAGCCTGGCAAGTGCCGTTTCCGGCTATCCGGGATGTATAAAAATCTTAAACTTTTTGGTACGCTTCGCGCCAGCTTATGGTGGCGCTCCGCTTAGAAAGTAAACGGGAGCCCCCACAAAAATCTTCAGCCCCCCAAGAGCCCCCCTCCCATACAAAAAATGCTAGCTACGCCACTGCTGCCAACTAAGCGACAGTGAAAACCAGTCGCCTGGCACACGGGTCGGACGGGGCTGTGCCAGGTTTTTTTTTTTTTTTTTTTTTTTGGTCACTGAAAGCGTTCCGACAGTCTTCTTCGACATCGGAAACTTACCAAACTGTTTCAAGTCGATATTCGTAGTGAGTGTCGTCACAGTTTAGTAAGGCCGTGCCAAGGTACAACTGTCATCGACCCAAAGGCGACTCATCTTTTAATGAGTTGGCCGCCAATTAAGAAGCCTTTGCAATATCTGGAGATGACTCAATGTTCTCGCCCCCATATGCGACTAATAAACAGTAGATAGAATTCCGAATGTACCTACCTCGGCAGTGTATTGCGGGTACGGTTAACCTACAACACGACTAAGATCCAACGCACCTGACCACTAATACCGACGAAATCAACCCCTAGGAGCAGTAAGGTAGAGTTGCATCACATTGCAAAAGGCTTCTATTTCACGGTGTCGCACATGGTGGCTATTTCATGGCAGAGAGTTATGCAATATGGTACTTCTATTTACCCGGGATTTGCTTCCCGAATAGTGTAGCAGAGATTACCTATACTGAAACAGGACCCTTAATTTGTGATTACTTTCCCAACAAATGTATAATTTCCTGACACACAGAATAGTTTGTCGACACTGTAAAATTTTGGAAGGGCTAGGTTTCTGGTAAATATACCCAAAGCAATATTTCCACCCGACACTAATTCCCGTAAAGTATAGAGATCATAAAATTTTCCGAAATTTTTGTAGCCCGCCAAAAAAGACAAAGCCAGTGAACTTTTTCCCGACAGACGGCAAAATTTTCCCGACGGACGACACTGAAAATTTCTGGGGGTGTAGCACCCCCCTTTACACACCCGGTAGTGAGGCTCTGGCTACAGTTGTGTCAGGAAATTTTAAGATCACAACGTTTTACTGATATGAATTATTGTCAGGTGACAAAAATTGCTTTGGAATTGCTCAATAAGACAACTAACCCTCCCAGATGTAACTGTATTCGGAAACTTCTGTTTGTATAGGGATATATTGTTAGGGTCATCACAAATGGAGAGTTCCGTGTCAGTAATCTTTAGTATTTACTAACTATTGGAGCGACTTTGTCTTTTGACGAAATCCAGGCTGTGTAAAAATGGTAGTACCGTATTGCATAATTTTGCAAAAATAGACACCATATCCGACACTGTGGCATAAAATCCTTTGGAATGTGATGTAACGCAACCTGACTGCTCGTAGGGGACGAGTTGTGGGTATACGCAGTCAATTGCGTCAAATTGCCGTCGGATTGTAGGTTAACCACGCAACACACTGTCGGGGTTGATAGTCTATTTTCTGTTCATCAATCACACATGAGGGGGCAGTTAGTGTGTTCCCACACCTCAGCCCCCAAACTAAAGCATTTGAGCCCCTGGTATATGAGAGAAGAGATAACAGGGGACCCTATAGCAAATATTTTGATCCACCATCCCAAGTGCAAACCCCTAAGTAGGTCAAGGATGATCTTATAGGGGGTGCGAGAATTTAACCAAAGAAAATAATTGTTCTCTGGTAAATCTTGCTGGTTGGTGAGTCATAAAATACAGGTTGTTATTTACATATCATTAAAACAGAACGCCATACAGCCCTATGATTGGGAGCTCAACCAGCCATGAAATAATAGACCCTGGGAGTAGCTGGAACAATACTCTGTGCAAGATCACTGTTGCACCTCAGGTGGGTTACTGCAAGAGGGGAGTTACTATTTACCCTCTCCCTTTTTTAATGTATAACTATGCCAGCCACGCTTCCACACTATGAAGATCACTAGTGAAGTAGATTAATGGGGCGATCCATGATAAGTCAACTGGAAGAATTTAACAAACAGCCAGGTATGGTGGATTGTTATTTTAGTGGTGTTCCAGGTACTATCAATGCCATATTGAGTCTATGCCCGTGCTAATGATTAGCATGCCAAAACAGTACAACAAGTATGAAATATGTGCAGTTCTTTACATTTATTGTAATCTCATTGCATTTTGAGAACAAATAGAAGTCCTAGAGAAAGTTTCTTTATTTTCTTTACATCCTTTACATCCTATTCATACCATGTGTTGCACAACAAATTGGGCAGGCTTGGAGTAAATTACTTGAACTCACTCTTAAAAAGGGTTGCCCCGACTCATACTCGTGAAATATGGCATACAATCATACTTTCTGACAGAGATACTACATCTGAACTCATACTCATGACACTTTACTCACACCACAAGTGTGGTACTCATACTCATTTTCACTGCCAGAGATACTACACTTTAACTCAAACACATGAATGCACCATGACTGTACTCACACTACAGGTGTGGTACTCATACTCATTCTCACTGCCAGCCAGAAAAATTCCTCTTAACTCAAACACATAAATGTACCATGACTGTAATCACACTACAGGTGTGGTACTCATACTCACTGTCACAGATACTACACTTGAACTCAAACACATGACTGTACCATGACTGTACTCACACTACAAGTGTGGTACTCATACTCATTCTCACTGCCAGAGAAAAATTCCCCTTAACTCAAACACATGAATGTACCATGACTGTACTCACACTACAGGTGTGGTACTCATACTCACTGCCACAGATACTACACTTGAACTCAAACATGACTTTACCATGACTGTACTCACACTACAGGTGTGGTACTTATACTCACTGCCAGAGATACTACACTTGAACTCAAACACATGACTGTACAATGACTGTCTTCACACTACAGGTGTGGTACTCATCATACTCACTGCCAGTGATATTACACTTGAACTCCAACACATGCCATTATACTCATACTACAAGTATGATACTCATACTCACTACCAGAGACATTACACTCAAATTCAAACACATGACATTGTATTCACACTACAAGTCTCCTGCAAGATGAAGTACCTTCCAAAAACTTAGTCTACAGACCACCGTCTATTCGAAAGCTCCTGTCATACACCATTGACTCTGCTTAAAACACACATTTATTAACATTTAAGAATTTCATTTCAAAGATGCTAACTCTGAGCTGTTCAAATTTCCTTTTGAGTCCCATGATTGCACAGATGGTTGCAGTCTATCTCAACCTTCACATGGTTGGTGCTGAGATGATGTAGTTTTCAAATTTTAGACTGCCAACATTACAAGACACAAGAGCTGAGACTCAAATTTCCCATAAATTCTACCACTGTGACTTGTTTATTGTTCAATTTTGATTACTTGAAATTTGAAGAATTTCCATAAAATCAAGATTGGTAGAACTACTTGCAACTCTTAGGAAATCTGTGAGGTTTGTCAGATCAGATATTTGTGTATTTTAACTTTTAAATCCACAGCAGGATGTTTTAGTGAGTATATTCTTATATACACAACTTAAACCCTTACTAGGACCAAGAAATAAATCTCATGAAGAATATAGCAGACAAACTAAATAACAGAGGAATGAAATTAGTCTTGGTGGCCACACTGAACAATTAAACCAATTTCACAATTGTGACAAAAAAGGTTTTAATATCTTTCATCACAGAAAAAAATATTTTGATTTCTACATTACATGGAAAAAATTCAAAATTCTTGATTACCAGTCATTCAATTGTCTTTCTCTGTATGTACAGTATCACGTAGGGCCCTTATTGCTTCAGAGAGGATGTAAGAATCCTGGGTATTTGGATCCCAAATCTCCTCCTGACAACTTTTCATGTATTTTAATCTTGAGATTTTCTTTTGGTGACAACAACAGCCAACCCTTCCCTGCCCCCTTGCAAAATAAAAGATTCAATCCAACAAACTTTGTTCCAATATTTGTCTTACAAATGTAAAGGTTAATGGGAAAATTATTGTAATACTTTCTAGTTGTATAGTGACATTATTTAAATCTAATCATTCACACGATGAAACATACAGTATAGACCTTATTCATATGATGTCACAGAGCAGAAAGTGCTCTCTCGCTTGGAGGTAAGGGCATATCATTACAAGTTACACCAACAAAAGCAGACATCAGATTTGTCAACCAATTGGATACATGCGCAAAGTCTAATATACACGCATGAGAAGTCTACGTCATGCGTGAAATGTGCTTCATTGTTTTGCCTCCAAAATAATGTCGCATGACATCAATGCATAAGGTCTATAAGCACAAATCAAATCATTACAAACGTATCACAAACCAACCATTGCAATGCCTTCCTATACACAGAGTAAGTAATCATGAGTCGATCAGTATCATGAGTCAATCACTGCGTTCTAAAGGCCAGTACAGCGTGTAGGTGTGCTGTGATTCCACCACAAACATGGTCCATAATGCATGTTCTTCAAAGAACATCAAAAAGATGTATTTGCCTTATCATTTTGTAAGTTCAAAGCAAAAACATGACTCACGGCCAATTTCCAAGTTTCAGAATTAGAATGAACTAGAAATTTGCAAACATTACCAAAAATGGTGACCAAAATGTCTTTCGTGAAGCTTTCAGTCAAAATTTTGTTAGAAAAGACAACATTCTTTTTGTTTATTAACATTAAAATTCTTAAATTTAGTGTTTAATAGTATTTCATCTGCTTGTTTTCTTTAGCGATTGACTCAAGATTCCTTCATAAACATTGTGTTGTATACTGTCACC
Source organism: Holothuria glaberrima (assembly GCA_009936505.3). Lineage (NCBI taxonomy): Eukaryota > Metazoa > Echinodermata > Holothuroidea > Aspidochirotida > Holothuriidae > Holothuria > Holothuria glaberrima. The sequence continues at coordinate 11,578 of WURT03036954.1, forward strand.
TACTTTCAAAATTCATTTTCTACAGATCGCTCAATCCAAAAAATACCAAAATACAGCACAATGTGGTGGACTCATTAGAAAATATTACTGCAAACTTTTCTTCATTTTAGTAATGTTATTATATTTTGATTGTCACTTGAGTCGTTAAGTGATTGACTCATGATTATCCCAGTATATATTAGAAAGAGATATTTTATTCTATGTGAGTAAAAATCTGCCATTTTAATCCACAAATCATTTTAAATGAATAAAAAGTGTGATAATTTGTCAACACAAGTTTCAGTTTTACTTCAAAGGGACGGTGACTTGAATTCTACCTGGCTCTGTTTTCTACTTACTGTTTTTTCTTATTTTCTTTCCGAAGTAGCAATTTTACCTCAAGTCCTGATTGGATTTCCTCCTTGTGTACCGTTTACTTCAGAATGTATACAGAGCCTGTGACTATTTTCTTCATTGCCAAAGAATAAATTTAGTAGTTCATAATTTTCCCACCATACACGAAAAAAATACATGCCTTTTTGCACATTTTTCATGATTTTGGTCAGCTTGCACAGCTACAATACTGTACTTTATAACTGGCCTACCTAGATTTTCATTTCATCTGCCATTCATGCTTGTTATGTTTGTACTTCAGAAGACCTCTATCAACTGCCCACCTTACCTTCTCTTTACCATCATTCTACTAAGCCCACCATTCTCCTTTCACTTCCTCCTTCAAGGTACATGCAGATCTAAGAACATCTTTCCTGGGCCTTTTCAGTCTATCTAGCCTCTGGTTTACTTTCCAACATTCCTTGTTTCTTTAAGTTCTTTTTAATGCCTCATATCTTGGAAGCAGTTTCCAAGATATGATACCAGAACCTCAGTGAAACTCAGATAGAATCCTCATGCCTCAGGTATTCTCCAACATCTGCCTGATGGAAGACAACTATGGCCAATGGATCTGTGTGCCTACACTCCTGGGAGGTCTTAGCTGCAACACCGAATCCCTGGAATGAGCATTTATGGATACATTTGTTTAACTTTTAAGGCAAAAATGATGGCCATGTAAGTTATATTGATCATCAATTAAAGGCTACAAAAATCCAAGGTCTTAGGTGGCAAACAAACTTTCTTGCAAAGGAATTTTCACATACCATATCACAAATACTTCAGCTGCATTATACAAGCAAATACATTTCATATATCCTTCACCACTATAGTCTGTACAAGTGGTGCACATTTACTTGTATTTGGGTACAAATTACACAAGTCGTTCATTAAAACCATGTAACATGTATAAGGGTGTAGCTTGACCAAATTCGGTGGTAGGATCTCAGTAAGAAGTCAAAACAGGGGGTAGCTAGTGAAGCGTTTAATTGCTGAAAAGATAAGGTTATATCCAGTATATACTGGCCAGTGTTCTATGTGATCAAAACTAGGAAACTACCACAAAAAAGTAGACATTCCTCCCAAGGTTAATAGTCAAACTGATTAAACTGAAAATCCAAGCCATCATTGGTAATTAACCAACCTGTTTTACAGGGTTGGATGCCATGTTTTCAATTTTCAAAGTCTTTAATTATTTTTAGCTAAAAATCTTAACCAAAAGCTTAACTTTCAAATCTGGCTCTGAGGGAAGATATGAATGCAAACTGGGTGCAACTCTTGGTGTAAATGTCCTGGTTAGAAACCTACATCTGTCACAATTAATTGAAACATACAAATTTCCTGGTGTTCTTTTCCACATTGTCCAAGACCTATGATTGTAGTTGGGCCAAACATGACACTGCTGCCTAAATTATCCTCTCCTATACACACTCATTTCAAACACACATTCACACACTCCTGTAAGCCTGAACTTCATTCTGTAGCAAAAGTACGAACAGCTGTGTAAGTTAAAGTTAAACACTTCAAATAAATTTAGAAGTTTTGTTTAAACCTCAATGTCAATGACTAATAGAAAATTTGCATGTAAAGTCAAAATCAGAGTCACTCTGGTTATCGTTTAGAGCAAAAAAAAATTAATAAAAAAATAAAAAAAATAAAAAAATCGCCATTCAATTCACAGTATGGTACATCACATGGCATATATTGTACAGCAAACTGAAACATAATAAATATTGGGCATGAATTTATTGGTATATACATCAAGTGCATGCATGGATTTTGTTTGTCATGCTTTATTTACCAAATTGTTGCTTATTCTTGCTCCCCAACAATTTGCTAACTTATGTTACCATGGACACCACCCACATGAAAATGTGATATTGACAAAGTACAAAAAAATCTCACCAGAGGAACATCACCCATTGAGTATATAACCACTCCCTGGTATTTTGGGGTGTTTTCTGTGATCCTTGCCAATCCTGACTTCAAGATATGATTTCCATACAAGAATGATTGCTCTGTGCCAGGTTTGACCCAAACTTTACTCTATGTGAGAGAACAAAAAAAAAATGTATATGTCGTCTAGAATGCAATGATTATAAAATTTGTGAAAAATATCTGGGCTTGAATCTGACTTGTGTTTTAATTCCTAGTATAGCCATGGGTACAAGTGTACTCATAACCTAGAGTTTAAGTACAATAGAAGTCTTGTTATGCATGTACTCACAACTTTTGAGCACAAAAACAAGTACTGAGTGCTGTTCAGAGTGTACTCACAACCTAACAAAGACTTAACAACTGTGGTTGTAACATGGCATGAAGGAAGCCAGTTAACTCACTCACTGGAGAACTTGACCTGGAGCTACAATCTCATACCCAGCTCAGCATTATCAGGGGAAATACTTTCTGCAAGAGTTCAAATGACTGCACACCCAATGGGTGGTATCTTATTGAAGACACAGAAAAATTGTACAAAATAATCACCAGGGCCATGTGCCTGTTTCACAAAGCATAACGTTTGACCTTCACTGATAAATGACTGTCACATGATCTTAATCAAACTTACGATTGACAATAACTTTTATAAAACAAAGCTCAGATACTGTTTGATACTGTATGATGTAGCGTAGCATCATGTCACATATGTGAAAAGCAAAAATTGTTTGCTAGTATCCCCAATTTACTTTACCTTTGCATAAGGAGCTAAAAAGTCCAGACATGTTATGTGAAGTCTAAATTTCTTTGTCTTTGTGAGTTTGCCAAAACAAGTTCCAAAGGAAACCACACTGTCTCTTGGTAGTGTACCTGCCAACTTCATGATTTCTTCACTGTGAATAAAATTGAAAATTTTAAAGTTAGATGACCACAGGTAAGCAATACATAGTAGAGAATGCACACATGAAAGGATGAAACTAGAAAATGCTAACTTCAAAATGCTTATGTAGAAGTAACAGTATATACCGTAGTAAAAGTGGCTTGGACAGCTACGAGGGGAATTATAGCAGAAGAGTGGGAAGTTAAGAA
>WURT03036965.1:0-14970 GCA_009936505.3 Holothuria glaberrima
TAAATATATATATATATAAATATAAATATATATATATATATATAAACGCTAGATCCCACCATACGGGGAAATCGATATATCGCGGTTTCGTTAAGGCGAAAAAACAATAAAACATAAGCAAATATTTCCCCTTTTGGAAACCAGATATACATTGTTTTTTTAACGGCCCACCATCCGTACGTGTTAACATATACGTGTACGTACTTTGGTTAACATTGAAATAACTGCGTATAGATCGTGTGGTGAACGGACGTTACAATGTGTTTACCTATTCCTATTGATCCAAAAGATGGTTCGCAACGGCATAATCGACCCTGAAACTAGTCCGAATATCCTCCAGGTAGATCCTAAACCCGGTCGTTTCTATTTTGTGCCCAAAATTCACAAAACGGTCAACCCAGGCAGACCTATCATCTCCCTCATTGAGACTGCCACGGAGAAAATTTCAAAATTTGTTCACCTGCTTATTTAAATCCTTGTTACATCCCCTTCTTCCTACGTTCAGGACACAACAGACTTCCTCCGAAAAATTGGTAAGATAAAAAATCCCCCACAGGACACAATTCTAGCCACTCTTGACGTGTCCTCATTGTAGTACACAAACACCAAACGAAGAAGGCATCTTCACTTGTATCTCCGCTGCAATCCAGTTCGGGGCAAAACCCCACCAAGAAAGACATGTGTGAACTGATGCCCCTGATTCTGACCAACAACAATCTCATCATTCGCAATCACCACTATTCCAAAATTCATTGTACCGCCATGAAAATTAAGATGGCTCCCTCGTTTGCATATTTTTTTCATGGGCAACCTCGAGCAAAGGAAAAAAATCTGTCAACAAACTTGGTACGGTAACGTTTCATCGACGACATCTTTATGGTTTGGCCCAACGTTGAAGATCGTCTCAAAATTTTTATTGAGAACATCAATTCGTTCCATCACATCATCACGTTTACGGTGACTATTTTAGGGTCAGTGTCCACTTCCTGGACACCACTTTAACCACAGAAAATGTTTCTCACAAAACAGACTTGTTCAACAAACCCACGGACAAACACAACTACCTATTACCAAGCAGTTGCCTCCCCCGTACTGTACCAAAAACATTCCGTATAGCCAAGGACTTCGTATCAAACGCATTTGTTCCTCTCAAACAGATTTCGCAATTCACACAAACGAACTTTCTTGTCACCTTCGCAACCGACAGTATTTTCGGGCTCAATTGAAAACGCCATCAAAAAAGCAAATGATACCCCTCGTTTCCAAACTCTGACGTACAAAACTCGTCAGCGCAATTCCGACAGGGTGCCATTGGTAATTGAGTACAATCTCGGTTTATCACCAATAACCAAATTTATTAAAAACCAATTTACGGGACATTTTGGTTTTCAGGACAAAGCCTCAGTCGAGGAAAACAACGAGAATTTTGATTGTTCACCTTGCCCTTCAAACTGCAAGACGTGCGCTCTGTTTGATTCTACAAAATTCTTCCAGAGCAATCAAAATACACGCACCTTCGAGATTGGACAAGCATGAAATTCTCTCCACAAATGTTATTTGAGAGGGTATTAAATACCAGTCGAGTGACTCTATAGTCAATCCTGCGGAATTTGGCCTATTCAATAAAGGGGATCGAGATCGGTAACATCTATTTGTATGATTGCTTTAAAATGATTATCTTGTTATTTTTGAGTAACACCCAAATAATCCGATTGGACCTTCCCGGTCAAAAACTTTGCATAACTGCTTTGAGAAGGATTATCTTGTCCCCACAGGGGTGAGACGATGGTCGCTACCCCTTAAAAGCTTTCAAAATTTCAAACTCCTTTTCGCTCTCTGAACATGCACTGAAGAAGAGCTAGTAATGCTCCAAAGCTCTGCAAAAAGAATTTTGGCTGTTTAATTTAATATCAAGCATTCTGCTATTCTGTATCTCTTCCGAGATCCAACTATTCAATTCTGTGGCACTGTTATTTTACAGCTTATATATATATATATATATATATATATATATATATATACAACGCTAGAACCTATTATAGGGGGAAAATTTCGGGGCGTGACACGCCCCTTCGTAAAGACGAGAAAAGCAATAAAATACATTAAGATTCAATTTCGCCCAAATGGTAGCATTTGAAAAACAGATGTACACCAACGTTATATCAATGGCCCACCATTTGTACGTGTTAACAGATACCTGTACGTAAATTGGTCAACATTGAAGTACTTGCATATAAATTATGTAGTGAATAGGACATTACCATGCGTTTACGTTTTCTTGTATACGTGTAGTTTTGCAAGTTTTGCACCTGATTTTTCCCCTTTTAGATGTTTTTCCCTTTTAGGCGGGTTTTTTCATACAATATTTCCCCTTAATCCCAAATTAACAAGATATATATATATATATATGTGTGTGTGTATGTGTATATATATATATGTGTGTGTATGTATATATACATATATATCACAGGTCAAGGTACTGAGTAGCACTTATACAGTACGTAGGTCGAGAAAAGTAAATTGTTCTAAAGATTTGTGAAAAAGTCCACGACGTTTCGAGTCTTAACCCTTTATCGGGTGTGCGAAAAATGCAATTGATAGTTGACACAGCCAAACGCACAAATTTAAAAAAAGGACACGAACAAATCCAAGCGCCATGTCGGCTATAGGTCTGTTCGTGCCCAATGTTATTGGTATGTCCGTGCCCAAAGTTGTCAACACAAACAACTAACAGTTAACACGTTAAACAACACAGCAATGACTAGGTGCCATTTTGGTGGAATTGAGGTCCCATGTGATTGAATATAGGCGTTAGACTTGTTATGCATGCCTTTGCATGGGACTTTTTGAAGAAATGTTGGAAGAGAAAATCATGGAAAAACCTCTTATGTGAAGAAAGGGTATATTGAGGACATCTGGGGTCTATGGGACAAGTGGTATCAATCTATTTTACCTTTACAGATCAACTCAGCTGAATTTTTCCTTATGAATTAGTTTTCACTCATGAGTTCAGTGACTCCAAAGTGGAGTACGTAGATATAGAAATAACGCTTGTACGGCTTGTACGTACAAACCTTTTCATCAAACCCTCCAGCAGGGACCCCTTATGTTTACATTTTTCATCCTATCACAAAAAGTCAGTTTAAGACAATACTCTTTTTTGCCAGGGCCTCCGTATAAAAACAAAAACAATGTAAGTAAAAGGGGTTATCCTACAGAAGTTATCCAGGCTAAAATCGGGAGGGCTAAACCTCTTTCTCGAGCTTCCCTACTTAGAACAGACAATAATAAGAGGCCTTCTACCACACCCAAAGCACCATTTGTTCTAACACGAAATCCTCGTTTACCACTCTCACAACAATTATTAACAAACATTTTCACATCCTTGCTTTGTCCGGAAAAATGAACAAGATTTTTAGTTTTGATTCACTTCCGACACTTATTTACTGACAACCCCGAATTTAAAGGATTTACTTGTTAAAGCAATACTTTCTTAGGACACATCGCAAAAGTTAGGAAGTTATAAATTGCATAGTAGAAATTGTGTAACACGTGAGGCAATGGTGGTGACTGAGTCTTTTAAGAGTTTCTGCTGTGGTAAAGTGTTCAAAATACTGGGGAAGCTTAATTGTCAGTAGGGACCATTTACCTTACCAATTGTCTTGATTGTGGAAAGTAGTACGTGGGGGAGACGGGAGCCACATACGTCAAAGACACCGGGGACATAGGCAGGAAATGATAAAAGCCCACACACATTTGGGTTTACATTTTAACACGGGTTGTAATCGTTTTAGTTTTATCGCTCTTCAATAGGCCCTGAATAAAAGTCAGAAGGAACAAAAAGAATTCTTTTGGGATTCACCAACTTTAGACCTTCACCCCAAAGGGGATTAACATACAAGGCGGATCCTCTTCATGCTACTATTCAATACAGCATTGCTTCACTCATATATATATATATACATATATAGATATATAAATATATAAACATATACATATAAATTTATATATATATATATAGATATATTTCACAATCCGCAATCCCGAAATACCCACAACAACTTTCCTCTGATCAATGCAACTTGTTGTTACCCAAAACTATTTTCAGTTCAACGGGACCTTTTCAGACAGGTTAAGGGAGAAGCAATGGGAACCAAAATAGGTCCTTCTAATGCTTGCCTAACCATAGACCACTTTGAGGAACAGCTTTTTCTCTCAGTATGCCTTCGCTGGCCCTATCCTTTACAACAGGTATATCGCTCAAATTGTGTGGGGTAGCAACAGGGTCACGTCAAGATCTAGAGTCTTCCATCTAATTTGTAGAATCATTCTGTACTTTTTGAAATTTACATATGGCATTTCGGTCTCTTGAGTGGCTTTCCTCGACCTTCAATTTTTAATTTGCGACCTTAAAATAGAGTCAAACTTCCATTTCACACCCACCCATTTTCATAACTACCTTTCGTACCCATCCAACCATCTTATATCCTAAACAAAATCCATCTCATTCTCACAACCTTGGAGGGCCAAAAGGATTTGCTCCGAAGAATCTGATGTTTTGACAGCTCAGTTCCAAACATATGTTATTCTTCTTTGGAAAACATCAGCATCCCAATGAAATCGTCTCTGACGTTCTACATAGAATACAAGGAACCAACAGAGAGGTGTTGTTGAGTAAAAATACGAAAAAGTCTACAAATCTACCAATCTACCCATTTCTTTGGTTATTTCATATCACCCATTGGTACGCCCTATCACATGTGTCATATACAAGAACGAAGAGATCCTCCAGCAACACCCTTCAACCCGTGACCTTTTCTCCGACCCCACCCCCATCACAGCCTTCAAAGTTGAATAGTATACTTCTAATCATTTAGTTCGTTCTTCCCATCCACAAAAGACAACAGATTCACTGTAACCAACACTTTACCTGTATTTCCACTAATGTGGTTTACATTTTAGTTTGTGGACGTTGCAACTGTCTATACTTAGGGGAGAGACCAAACGTCGCTTTGCTGACCGAGTCACTGAAGGCCTTTCATTTTGTCCCAGTCCGGACCCGGACCCAGACTCGGACTCTATTGACCTGATGTATGATTTACACAGTTTTACGCAAAAATTTAAACTTAGAGAATATTTCAACGACACAGAAGCCGTTCCACAACCGCGTCACCTGTCAACAACATGTTGCAAGTCAGAATAGACCCCTAGCCCGGGAGGAACCCACACAACGCGTTTGTTAATTCTGCTAGGGTCAATTTTAAACGCCACAACAAAACTAGTGCCAGAGACCCCAATTCAGCCCATAACCTTAGACGGGACGAACGATCTGCCACCACGCCTCTTGAATCTAAGCATGCTTTCGTCATACGCCAAGCTTATAAAAGAGGTGCTGTCACTGTTTTAAAGTGTCTCGATTACAGTAAAATGGCCAGATCTCTATTTAGCAACTCTTATTTCTAAGGGAAGCTCGTCTCTTATTTGTGTTTAATTTTCGAGAAAGAACTACATACTCTGATTAATATATTTTCTTCGGAACTATCTGCCAAAGTAAATTCGTACATTCCTCGGTCACGCGCTCCTGGGAAATTTTATACAGCACCTAAGTCACATTTCGTTTCAAACTAGATGAAGCCAAATTGTCTTCTGTGAATGTCCCTTTCTGACACCACTAATTTGGTAAATTACTTAATCTAGCAAAATCTTTAAACGTTTCTCCGCCAGTTAGGCCTATTGTTTCATACATCGGTACACTCACTAAGCATTTGAGTGTGTTTGCTAATAGTATTTTGAACCCTCTTTTACCAATACCCTCAGCAGTTACATCCAAGATACTGTCCATTTTCTAAGAAATCTCAAGGCTCCTCCAAGAGTGGTTTTACTGCCATAATTGAATTAATATTCTCCCACATTATCATTTAGAATTTTACAGGCGGCATTATCTCCAAAATGTGAAACTGGGAACCTGGTTTATATTCTTTTGCATTGTTTTGAATGCTTTTTTCATCAAACTCACATTTGATTTTTCTGAGAAGGAAACCCCTTTTTCTGGACGTACTGGTTAAGTTACATATCGGTTTCGTAGCAACTACCCTTTTCTATAATCAACAGACACCCTTGGCAACCTGAATTTTAACAGTTCCCATCACATCAATTTGAAACAATCTATTGTCAGACGGGTACCAAAATTCATGCGGAACAATGGAACCACTATTTGTAGCTACCTATCTCCCACTTGATGATGACCTACTTTCGCCTTGTGGTTTCACTAGAGGCAGCAGTGTTGACATTTCTTTACCCTCGAGTTTAACAATATTCAGTGGAGGATTAACGACATAATCAGAAAATGCTGTATTTTACCAGCTTATTCTTTAAACCACAAGACTAACTTGCGGAGGTTATTTCAAGTATTATTCATTGTGTTCTGGAACACACTGGTACGCTGAGATTACTTAATTATTAAACGAAAGACCTGTTAATTTCGAAAGGTTGGGGGTCGCTCCGCAAGATTTGAATTCCAAATGAAATTTGCTTGAAGTTGCAGACTGTGGACAAGTACTCTTTAAATTTTTGTAGCAAGATTTGCCTACAAGGCCGTCTGGAACGTACTACAGCTTTCATTTCCAAGTCTGGAGGCATGCATAGCCCACTAAATCTCAGTGAAGGTCCCGGACGAGTTTTTTTTTTTTTTTTTTTGTTCAAAAAGGATGTTCTTTTTTTCAAAAAGGATGAAGTCTTGTATTAACTCTAGTCGGTAGTCAAGCAATAACAACAATTCGCTCATAATTGTAATACATAGTTACGTGGACAAAAAATGTCAGCATATAGGAAGGCTCGGTTGTAGGGACATAATATTTGGAGTGGGGGCTATGTTACCATTGACCCTGGTGAAACCGGATAAAGAGAAGTGGCCAGGAATTCTGACACGGAGACATCGGTACCGCAAAGAAATCTGGGACTATGTTTGTAACTAGTGAAGCCACCAGATGATGGTAGTTTCCGGGAACCCCGGGGGGATATCTCAAGCTCTCACAAATCATACATTGAAGAAGTCGGGCTTTGCACGTACGCGATAAGCTTGCGAATAATCCCCTCCTCTTGCAATGCAGAGACGTGGAATTTGTGGAAAGTCTAAGGAGTGAACGGAACAAGGCTATGACGGTGCTTCAGCTCCGCAAGCGTAGATGAAGAGATGAGTTTTTCGGACGGTGAGGCGACTACTCTACCATGGGCTAACATATAAGGCCCTGGGGTGATTCAGCAAGACAGTACACCGAGTTCATGCAAGAAGTGTTCACGGGGACCTATGTGCTAATAATATTCATTATCGATAAAACGTCGACTGTTGTCGCTGCACGTACTGCGCGCAAAAATTTGGGGGTACTTCATTGCCCAAAGGAAAACCTTTTATGCGGGCCGCGTCAGCCAGGAATGGTACCTGGATTTGCAGACATGGGGGCTAATCGCCCTGACTGGGGGCCAGCTACTTTAAGCCGCGGCAGATGCAATCTGTTGCCGAACTCGAATATAAGGGGCACGAAGCGCGCCTAAAAGTTTGGAGTATGTTATGTTGAAAAAAATTCACAATATATTTTTTATTAAGAAAAGTTAAGACAGTTTGTGTTTAAATTGAAGAATTTGCCCTTCTTAACAGCAAAACCAAAAATATCGTGGGGGGATTACACGCTTTATCTTACCCATTAGGCCTAAGACTAGCCGAAGAAACTGATTTCTTTTTAAAAAGTATGGTTGCCACCATGGCGAGGCAGAAGAAAGTATCTTTCTAAAGATAGGAAAGAGAGTTATACCTACATGGAAGAACAATATTCATGAAAACGTTGAAAAAATCTCAAATGTTTGAAACGGCGGACGTTTCCGTTAGATGGAACTGACGATGAAATATCGCGCCAAATTTTTTTGAAGTTATAGAAAGAATTCTTACAGCATTTTATGATTACGGACCTGATCAAGAGCCATATGGAATAAAAACTGAGCATACCTATATCTTCACCACCGTCTGTATTAAATTTTGCGGGGGCTAAGGGATTTTGAGGGCTAGGGGATTTTGGGGGTAAGCCCCCTTAGGCCCCGTAGAGCCGTGTCTGCATGTAGGCCTAGGTCTGAAGACAAAGTATTAGCAACGCCTCGTGCGACTTTTGTGAACTTCCACAGGTGTACTAGTTGCATGCAGCCCTCCAACTTATCTCTAGAAAGCGGCGTTTGTAATATGAAAACAACCCCGAATTCAGGTCTTACCTACAGGATGGGCTAAATGAAGTTATGGTTGCGTGTCCTCTGGGGAAGGTGCAGTTTCATGTAACTGAGGGTTTGTAGCTGCAAAAGAGTGCTGCCGTACCTGTCTTAAGATCGTCGGGCAACCATAGAAGGGGGATTTACAGACGATACAGGTCAATAGCCGAATAAGGTAGGGACAGGAATTGCTTGTAGGGGATGAAATGTTTTAATGGAGGTGAGATGTACTTGAATGTATTAAGGCAATGTCAATGTTTAATGTTCTAGGGCGAAAAATTTTCTAGTGGGCCCAAATCCTCGTCTTCTTGGGATAACAGACTTATTTGTCTGGCGCAGACCTGTAAAGGACTAAACCCCAAATTATACTGGAAAAAATACCTCCTGATGTTTATATCATATGTCGAAGCAAGAATCGACAAACGTTTTCCTTTGAAAAGGATGCAGAATATTTACGAACTTCAAATGGCCCTAAGGTTTAAGAGAAACTAGAATGATCATCATCCTAACAAGGAAATGACATTCAACCCTTTATGTGGTTTTGAGAGAGTAACAAGAAAAGATAACACATTTAAATCCCGAGCGGACTTAAGGCAAGCGTAGCAGACCTCAAAGCTTGACAGTAATCCGGCAACACTAAATGGAATGTTATTCTTTGTTCCTTAATAACCCTACATTTTCATACTCGGAATGCACGGCAGTCAATTGAGAAGCATTGGAATTTTACAAACTTTGCATAACAGATATTTTCACATCCTTAGCTAGGCTATATCAAGGTGAAAACAATCAATTATTAAGTATAACTAAACAAATTAAACAAGAAGAAAAAGAATTGCTCAAATTTAGGTGCGATGACTTCATTTCAGCTTGTTTCATGATCACTTTGGCCTGCAATTAAACTTAATACTTCCATTATTGATATCTCGTCCGTGATAACCCTAATATGAAAGAAATGGGAATTTCACTAGGTTTGATATATTTTGTTCCTCTTAAACACATCAAAGCTTAATTGGTTTTAAGCAAATTGAGGGAAGGTTGAACCTGGATTTTGACGTGCTTTCTGTGAGGAAGACGTTATTATTTATTTCACTTTCCTTTTTCACTTACCTTATTTTCACTGTCACTTTTTCTAACAGTTCCTTTTACTGTGTCAAAAAACCCTTTTATTTGGTGCTACAGAAATGTCGGGAAATTTTATGATTTGAGGTCCTAACTGTAAGCATTACCCTATAGGATGGCAATTAACATAACTGGACAGGTTTTTTTCAGTCGGGGTGGAGACGTTTGCTAAATTAATAGCAAAATAACAGAAGTTTTCTCAGAAAATACAAAACTCTCCCTACCTAAATTCATGCAAATTTAGCCCTCCTTTGCCTCTTTGACACCAGATTCAGGACGGAGGGGTCGCGAAAATCACATTTTGACCATTTTGTTTAAAAGTATCCTGCCAAGGACTTATGGGAAGTCGATTAATAATGTAGGGAACTAATGGATGGTTAAGATGGTTAGGATAGGCTTTGCATTATCGATTTACGGGGTGCAAGTTACCATTATGTGACAAAACTAATTCCGAATACAGTCATATTTTTAATTTTGAAATTGATTTTTCATTGCAAAATCCATCTGGCTATCGTCTCTTCTTCGTGCCTGTACTGCATTTTATTCCTACCCCAACAAAGTTATATAAGAGGGAGAAAACCTCGTATAATGGGCAGTCATTCGTATAAGATAACCAAAAGCTCGTTTTCGTCACAGTTCCACCGGAAGTAAACTTGTTGCAATCACATATTATATTCAATTTACCTAGTTGTTTATAGGAGTATTAAGAGTATCATACCCAAATACAGATAGTGAAATTTTCAGTATACGAAAACGATTGCAAAAAGAAGGTTCTTGTAGGTAGAGCTACGGTTTGTCCCTAGGGCGTGTTCTTGTTTTTTTTTTTAAATTGAGGAGTTCAGTGAGATTTTACTTGTTAGTGTGCAAAAAGGTTATATTTTTGCCCAACATGCCAATTGCCGTGTTTGTTGTGACGCCTCAGGATTGTTTTTTCTTACGCACACGATAGGCCTACTTCTGTCATTAATTTGGCTTAATGGCCGTGTTTAACAGTCGATAAGTTACTATCTGGTTTGGAACCATATTCTTTAATCTGAAGGGAAAACAAACATACTAGCAAGGTGCTGACAACCCCTTTAAAGTATGACTTTGCATGCCTTCACAATTTCCCGGCCAACGCCGAGGGCGAGAACTTAACTCTAAAGAAAACAGAGTTCAGACCTACCATACAAACCATATTAACGTAAAATATATTATGTTTATTATTATTATATATTAAACGTATGCTTACTTGTAATGATTTTGTTTGTTTGTTACAATGGTTATCAAGTGCAATACAGGTAGTTAGCCAAGCTTAATGTTCTGAAATTAGAGATACATTATTAAGTTAACATAATTTAGTATATGGATTTCAAGAAAGTGGAAGATTGAAACTTTTTTTTAGAAGGGGTTGACACTATTTCCAAACTCAACCAACAGTGGCCTATGTTGGAAACATTTTTATGCCATTTGATGCTGTTACTGTTCAATTCTGTTCTACGGAATCGTTGTAAACTTGAAGACTAAGCAGGTATAAAGTAAACGGTTTTAATTTTTTTTAACAACCGCAAATACTACTTCTATTTTTGAGGCACAAGGGGATTTTATTTGCTACTTATTTCCATAATGTTGCTCATGAAGCATGTTTCAATGGGCTCTTCCATCGCCCTAAACATTGAGAAATATCTCTTAACCTCTAAATACACTTGGTGACTGTACTTTGACAGACGTTAACTAAAACAGTACCTTTACTGCTTGGTCAATAATAACTTGGGCAGTTAATTGTGTTTTCCATTAATCTGGTTTTCTAAGGTATAGGAACTAGTTCCCACCTGTACAAGACATGCAAAATAATTTATTTTGAAGTAACTATATGCATGTAAATACAGTTCCAATATATTTTTTTTAGTCTGATAGACAACTCTAGAACAGAGCGACGAATTCCAAAAATATACATTTTTGACTTACTTAGTGAAATTCATTGCAAAGTGTGTTTTCCTATCTGTTATAGGGATCTTTCAATTAAAGTGTGCGTTAAGTCTAGAATTCAAAGATTATACATTCAAGACGTTCGACGGAAAATAAGTCCCATTCTTCTCATTCTCATTTTCATAGTCTCTTCCATTGCTGAGATATAAAATATCGACAGATATTCACTTAATTTGAAATAGCATATTGCACAATGATTTTTGGCGTGTCCTTTTCGTACAAATACACTACCTGCTTTTGCTTCCTTCTGAAGTTAAAATGTTTACATGAC
Source organism: Holothuria glaberrima (assembly GCA_009936505.3). Classification (NCBI taxonomy): domain Eukaryota; kingdom Metazoa; phylum Echinodermata; class Holothuroidea; order Aspidochirotida; family Holothuriidae; genus Holothuria; species Holothuria glaberrima. Next base: position 11,609 of record WURT03036965.1, read on the forward strand.
CTTGAAACAATTACGTTTTCATGCATAACATGCTGTACCAAGAGGGTTTGTTTAAACAAGTCGCCCTATAACGGTAAGATAGTGATCACAATTTGGCACAATATGCCGTGGCTTTCGACAAAAGAAAGTAAAATTAAGACGGACTCACGGTAATTTGAGTAGTACAAGTATAACACCACAAATTATTGCGCAATCTACAATTTTAAATTGCGTATATAAGCTTCAACATTTTGTATCTCATCTCAGGAATGTCCTGTGAAGTTGGGAGTTGGACCGTTTGAATTCATTTTCCAGCTTTGTAACATATATTTCTGAACTTCAAGTCTTTAAGTACGTTTTAAGTAGGACATAGAAGTGTTTGCAGTTTACGATGTTTAGAAAATGGATAAACTGTAACAAAGCTGAAAAACGGCTTTTCATGAACTCTTGCCTGCCAAGTAGAAAATCTAATGCAAACAAGATATCTTTTATTCTATCACCACTAGTCATCCGTTATATTGAGAATCCTGCATTCTGACTGGTTAAACACTGACCTATTATTTCACAACAAACGGTCAGTAAACGTAATAAACAAAGTTTTTCACATATTTTTGGTGGTAGAAAAGGATTCGCCTCGTCCGTTGTTTTGCCAAATTTGCAGTCTCAACGCTTTATTCACCAATAATAGTCCGCCAAATGCGATTTATTCCTTGAGTAAAAAAGCCGAAGACATTCAGTACGGATAAACTCATCATAACCGCATAAGACCTCTTTGTAAATAGAAGTAGCGGCTTTCCAGAAACGGTATCCGTGTGCTATTGTACTAGCTCTGTCAGATTGCACGGATATTTTACCAGACTGGTAAATATTTTACCCTCATCGGGCTCTTTGTTTTCTTGTATTAGGTACGTTTTTTTTTTTCATATTTGTTTGCTCTTCATATTGTAAAAACACGTGTATGTCGTACAACTGAAAAGAGAAATAAACAATTGAAAATTGAAACAAATGTTTTCAACGTCAAATCACTATTTTTCCTCCAATTAACTACGTTTTCTTATACTTGTGCATTTATCTCACATAATTTAATCACACTGTGTTCAATATGGAGGGGAAACCTTGAAAACATTACCTATTGTTGTACGATTTTGCATTTTAGAACGGTAGGCATTACTGGAAAATTTCCTCAATCACCGGTCATCCTTTTCATACTGCATAAATCATCCTTAAATAATAATAATAATATCAATAACGGCAATAACAACTTTTACGAAGGGATATAACATCTCACTACGGGCGAAAACCTTAAACTGCTCTCAAGAAGCTACACTGCTAAAGTCCCATTGATGCCCAAGCCGTCACTGACCAACACAATTGAAAAGTCTGATACCACAAAACGTTTCAGAGAAAACCATGAACCACGAGTTGTGTTGTGGTATAACATTCAAGGGGATATATTAAACCGGGGAGCTCTGAGAGAGCTTTGAGAGATGGAGAAACATCGAACAAATCTGTCATAAAATATGTACTTGAGAATGCTTTAATCCTTTTCAGGTACCAAAAGTAAATTGACAGGTCCCTTTGCTCTTATTGTTTAACCACTGTTGAATTTCCTTCTTAATGACGATCCCTTCCTTTCAAAGCCCAGTGATCCTGAAAAAAGACCATTATCAAGATAATGCTCTGAAGATATCTGTGCAAGCGACAAATGTGAAACGTTTTCACGGTTTTATATCAAAACGACTGTACAAGCACAATTCCTTTATTATTATTTTAATTTATTTTATATTTATTTTAATTATTAATTTGAATTATATTAATTCATTAAGTAAGGAATGTATACCTTTGGTTAACTATTCGGAGTCCAAATTCTAATAATGACATTTAAAACGGTTCCGGAATGATCCTGAAATAGCGAAACATCTATCTATGTTCAAAAAGTAGATACACTGTACTCTTTTAAAAAGTGGGACCTGCCGGCACAAGATGAAATAAATTTTACTCTCCTTGACGACTTGCAATGTTCTGCTAAACGTAAAAATAATCTTACTGTTTCTCTCAGACGTAGCAGATGACAAGACCTATTGTCTTCACTGTCTAACCCCTCTACGTTTAAGAGGGATTTCAGGACGTTGTTTCTCTCTCTCTCTTCCACAGCGCTCTCACAGCTCCCTGATTAAACTTTTCCACAGATTCCGGGTGGCACGATAATTATTCTTACCTGCAATTATCTGCTCTGTACTCACTCGGCAATGATCAGAATGCAAGGAAATAACAGGTATTGAATCTTTTACTTAAAGTTCAAAATCGGTAAAAGTAAAGACACATTCAATACGTTAATTAAAACTAACAAGAACCTACCGTTTTCTTCACAAGGATAAAAATGTGGTGTTGAGTGAAAATACCTAGCCTGTACTCACCGGCGTATCCAGGGGGGCCCAGCAGGCCATGCCCCCCCATTGAAAAATGAGTAAAAATAAAAAATTAAAGTGGGGAGAAAAAATGAAGAAAGAAAAGAAAAAGAGAGTCGAGAAAAGAGGAGAAATTTTTTAAATGATCCAAAAAAGACGTTTAAGCTGTAGATTTCTGTAGGGGGTAGGGTGACGTGTGTTTTCATCCGAGAGATGGATCTATTGTAATCATTTTCTATCACAAATGTTTCTCAAACTATCAGATTTTCGCAAATTCTTCGCAAACTATCAAAATTTTCGCTCGCTCTGCGCGCTTCAAACCTTACCACAATGTTGTTCTTATTATCAGTATCTTCCGATAGCAACTCCCAGAGAAGAACAGCAGCAAAAGTCCAAAGCTGTTTACGAATTACTAGGTAAAAGAATGGCTTTTTGAGTGGCATATATGTTTGTTCGGCTATTGAAAATGTCTCGATGCATTTTCTGAATGCAGGTTTTGTCATGGAAATCTTATTTAACGAAAGTTTCGGCGCGCAAGTGTCGCGGTTTGCATTCCATCTCATGACGATTATGAAGGTAATAAAACATGGTGATCGCAACAATTTAAAAAAAACATCTGTAGGGGTTTTGCATCAATACGGGATCTTTCAATCTAATTTGTAGCATGATGTGAGAGGTTGGAACTTGAAGGTACATATTTGCCGTAATACAGTTTTCAGAAAGTTTTACCGAGAGCTTCGCGTGCAGCCATTATCGGTATAGATGGTGATTGGTAATACACTTACGACGAAAAAGCATTCTTAACCGCGCTTGTTAGTCCTTCACCCCTTCTGCTTTACCTATCAGGGAGGTCTATTATCACTTCCCTGCACTTCTCCCTCCTCCCGTATATTCCCCATTGCTGGAAGCTGTTCTTCTGGATTCTCGTTCAAAATCACTGTAAAAATACGATAGTTGTAAAGTGCTCGGCATCAT
>WURT03036987.1:0-14968 GCA_009936505.3 Holothuria glaberrima
CTCTGGTATTTTCTCTGAACCTTTCCTGCTTTGATAAGGGCTATGCTCTATCTAGGATTGGTATAAAAATTCAAGATTATATATATATATATATATATCTCTATATATATATCTTACGGTCTGGTGCTTATCGCTTTGTAATGATACAAATACTAAAAGCTTCAAGACAAACTGCTATAAATTTAATGTTTATCTTCAATTTCGAGGGAAAGAGATCCCAGAAGTGAGTGTTAGGAATTATTGAACTACACAGTCGTCTTTTTCGTGACTTAGAGGTAAGACAATATTTGACCTGAAAGTAGGTATTATCTCGAGTTTTTTTCGAAGACGCTTTTTTACTAAAATTGTCTTAAACTTGTACTCTCCTACTGTCTGCCTTAACAGTTTCTGTAATACCTTGGTAAGAGCTACAAAATATCCTGGTGCGAGCCACATCATAATAATTAAATATTCCAATAATTTGTCTTTATTTAAAGTACGTAACACGCCTTCAAAATGTGCTTTATAATGCACGAACATACGTAAATGGTGTCTTCTGTGTACAACTAACTTTGAGGTATGGGCCTCTGTTAATTCACCACATATATGGATGGAGTAATATATATATATATATATATACATGTACGCAAAAAAGTGATCCATGCCGATAGAATAAATGAGATACAAGCGAATATCTTTAAAGATGTCAGGCAAATGCAAGATTACAAACGAGCACAACCAGTGATATACTAGATAAGACATGCATGGTTGGACTTTGGAAGCTACAAAAACAATGGCAATAAGACAAAATACTGGAAGAATCATCCTTAACTTCATCTAATATTTTGTCTTTTGCCATTGTTGTGAAGCTTTCCAAGTCTCACCATGCATGTCTTATCTAGTATATCACTGGTTGTGCTCGTTTGTAATCTAGCATTTACCTGAAGATGAAGTGGTGACCACTTCGAAATATTGCAATATGACATCTCTGAAGATATTCGCTTGTATTCTATATATATATATATATATGTGTGTGTGTGTGTGTGTTTAGTGTGCGATGTTTACCATAGACGTTAGAGCAATGTGTCCCAGTATGCCTCAACGCTTGGGATTTCGAGAGGTTAGACATGCTTTGGAAGCTAGAATCACTAGGGTTCCTTCCACCAGTAACTTAATTGAGTGTCTTAAAATCTGTTTTAATGAAATAATTTTGAATTTATGGATAAGTTTTTCACACAAATTAATGGGACCTCCATAGGACCTAAAATGGCACCAGGATATGCTTGTTTAAGTATGGGATTGGTGGAAGAAAAATTATGTGAGACATGTCCTTTAAATCCCACTGAGTGGTGTCGGTATATAGATGACATTTGGGGTCTATGGCCACATGGTAAAGACTCCTCTCTTTCCTTCATGGAAATCTTAAGTACCTCGTACCCATCAGAACTGGTATTTACTTTTGATTTCAACTTTAACTCAGTAACTATTCTTGATTTGACTATTAGTCGTACTGTGGAAGGCTAAGTACAGACCTATTTGTAAAGCCAACTTTTAAGAATCTTTACCTGCAACATGACTCTTACTCTGGTAAGGCCACCCTTGATAATTTAGCCTATGCCCAGCCCTTAGAATTAAAACTATTTGTTCTGATGAGAGGGACCTAAATAGGAATCTTGATAATCTCCATCAAAATTTAGTAAAACGTGGTTACCCCGCTTCCAAAGTCAGAAGCAGAATAAGTAGAGCTAAGAATGTCCCACGTGACAACTTGCTTCATCCTAGAACTAAGACAAAAAAGCAGAGGCAAATTGTTGCGCCTCGTAACCCACGTCTGCCACCTTTGGCCCAAATTATTAAAAAGCATTTTTCTATTTTGCAGATGTCTGAACTTTTCGTGACAAGCTCCCAGGTCCCCCCGCCGTGGTTTTTAGAAAGCCCCAAGACACATTCCGCTCGGTGTGTCACATGCGCCTCTTTGAAAGAAACGAAATGGGTCGTAGTTTATCTACAGGTCGAAGGTTTAATATATTCCATACTATCACTTGCTGTACTAAAGGCGTAGTGTATTTAGTTAACTGTCTGGACTGTAAAACGCAATACGTGGGAGAGACAGGAGGGGAGCTTAGAATCAGACACCGTGGTCAAAAGCCGAACGCACACGGACGACAGAAACGCGAACACAAAAACAGAAAACCGTTTTCGCGCCGATGTCCGTGTGCGTTGGACGTTAACCAAAATTAGCGTTTTCGTCCGAAACACATGTTTAGCTAAGCACTTGTTTTCCGAATCGAGCAGTGCTTGAAACGTGTTTAGCGTTTTCTGTCGTCCATGTGCGTTCGGCTGTAGGCAAGAATTTCGAAGAGCGAACACAAGCTGTAGCAATTTCGAGCTTATAGGGATAGAAAAGGTCCACAACAATAGTAAGACTATTCGGGAAGAAGTGGAGTTAAAATGGATTTATCGGCGTAATACTTTTGCACCAGTAGGCATGAATGTAAAAGACGCGACGAGTAGCATATTGGCTTTCCCCAGCTTTCCCTCTTATTGTAGCCGTTCTTGTCCGAATTTTAGCATCAGTTTGCTCCAGTACGTGATCAAGAAAAGTATTGCTTTTCGAAACATATCTTTTATCTTTTAAGCTTTTTACGTTATACCAGTTTTACGATCAAGTGGTTTGAAGATTTTATAATCCAGTTTTTCGTTTCAAGTTTTATTAAACTTTTATGGATTATTTCAATATTTCGAGTGTCTGGTGGCTTCTGTTTTCATCTTTATATATATATATATGTGTGTGTGTGTGTGTGTGTGTGTAAAGGATACTACTAGTAATGTAGTAATATGCTAACTTAACAAATTGGTCTCCCTATAAATGATATGGATTTCCTAACGCAAGCTGTTAGATGTGGCAAAAGTGTATACTCAATCTAGACGAACACACCATTTTTCGAATTATGCATAGAAGGAAGTAGCTTTGTAAGTATCTTCAAAGGCCTTTTGTAGTACCGGTAAAGGAAATGCTAGCTTAATGGACCAGTCGTTTTAATGCTCCAAGAAATGTGAATATACTTCAATAAGGTTCACTAATTTTGGGGTTACCACGTCTGACAATTGAATCTTATTTGTTTGAAACCATTATAAATGACAAAGTAACCTTGCAAATGTCGAAACTAATGTTTGATGTTAAATTTGTTGTTTGACCTGAGAGATAGATTTAACTATTTCCGAATGACGTCATTATGTTTTTAGGGACACTTTAAGCCTTAAATGACACTTATATATTACCTGTGGAAAATGAGATTTCCAGTAATGCCCTACACGTTTTAGAGCAAACATATACATGTGATTAGTAACTCTTCAACGGATCAATGTACGGATTTTTTTCAACCGGCCTATATGCAACATTCATCTAGTCATTCATTTAACTCATGAAGTATCAATTTGACATGTAATCTCCCATTCGCAGAAAATTGTACTGATTTGGAAAGGAAAATATCATCTTTGCAAGTTTTAATCGAAAACACAGGGTTTACTCAAATGGGCTTACTCAAATATACAGGCTTACTCAAATATACGTTTCATGTTTTAAGCAGGATCTTGCCTTATAAGGCGATCTTAACGGTTCTTAACTCCTTAAGCATAAATATCTAACATGCATAACGTTTAAATGACAATGAAGGCATAAAGAATATTTAGCTACTTAGCTCAGTATAAAAATTAAACAAAAGAGGATATGCCTTGACGTCACAAGCACCGTGGCATAGGGTATTGACCTAATTTTGCATATTTGTATGTAGGTATTTATGTAAGAGGAATAGTTGTTTCTATTATTAAATAGGATTTCAATGGAATTACATGGAAACGTCAACTTCAACAAAGTGTATGGAAATTTCTTAATCTAATTAGGCGATAAATGTGTCAACTAAAATTAAATCCAAAAATAAGTTGAAATTGGTTTAGAAGAGCTATCTTTTGTTTAGACTGAACGAATAAGATGAGTAATATCCTGACTATAATTAAATTTCTTAATGGGTTTTATACCATTGCAAATCTTGAAAGATCAGTGCCAAGTTTTGTAGATGAGACCAGCTCCCAACGTCTCAAATTCTTACCTTCGTCTTCCGTTGGCATGATTGGAAAAAACTAGTATATAAACTTCATAACAAAAGCAAGGATTTGTTTTCAAATTGCAGTCATCATTGTAGAAGAAATGCAACTGAAAATGTAAAACAAACGTGAAGTGAACGAAATGATTAAAATTTTGGATAACGGCATAACTGAATGCATCTATTTTAATCAAAGTTTTCATAAAAATCATCAGGAAAACCTGCTGATTGATTAGACTTCTTGTTTTGCGTCCCTGCAGTCGTTAAAAAGTATCGCAGATGGTTTCTTTCAAAGTTTGATGCGAACGTATGCTTTGTTGATCTTCAAAGTGGATAGAAAGAGTAGTGCGCAATCATCGAATGCATGGTAACGTGATCCAAAGTTCCTCCGCGTAGTATCAAACTTACATATCGGGTGACGTATGGTTGTCATGACGCTGCGAGTATGACGTCAAAATGACATTTTACGATTGAGTTTTAAAATATGGTTCTCTTTTCTCTTCTTTTCTTTGCAGTTGCATTTATATTCTCATGCTCTGAAATCCTTAATAAGTGCTTCCACGGTACTCCTCATTGTACTCATCATAATGTATCACGCTCGGGAGATTCAGGTAAGAATAAGTTATATATATATGTATATATAAATATATATATATATATATATACATATATACATATATATATATACATCTTCATTTCCATTACACATTACACCTTTGATATCAAAGTGATACGCAATTCAGGAAAGTCCAATTTGCCACACTTGATATTTAAATCTGCCTGTTCATCTTAAATAACGGACAGTCTTCCAGTATGTATGGAAAGTTGTGTGATAGAAATGATGTACATCTTTTAACAGAAAACTAATCGTTTGGAAAATATCTCGAAATTTGATTGAATCCTTGATTGAAGTGGTTCTAATTAGCATTTATTTTTTTTGCTAATTCTTGGATTAAGGAGAGTTTTGAAAACCCTTGCTTATACCACATTATTTGAATGGTTTTATAAGTCATGTCATCAAAAGTGACCTTTACAAATACCGATAATTAGAAAAATGTGATAGTAACGTAAAATGATCCTTAAACTAAGTCGTGGACTTCAACCTCAAGAGAAAGAATGAATCACTTCAGCAATAGTTATCAAAGTTCTAATCTTAAACAAAAAATATAATAAAACTGAAATTCTTCAATCATTTCTAATTTACTGGTTCTGTGTGTAGTCACTTGTAGGTAGTCTTTTATACAAGTGACTTTCATGAAAATTAATCTAAACACGTTTGATGTGTTTGAAGTGTTTGAAGTATTTGATGGAAAGGCCACATATATCAATTCTGCGGCGGTTATTCCCCACACATGTTTCTCAGGAGTCGTCATTGTAAAGTCAAAGTACAATAAAACTGAATTAGATCAAAACTAAGAGAAAAGCAGCATTTGTTACACACAACATACATTTAACTTTGTGTACAATGTGGTCGCTTATTCGGTTATTTGTTGCCATGTATGTGATTCTATCGTAGAATAAGTATTCCCTTTTCCCCTTCAATATGATTTTTATTCTTACAATTTGCCCAAAACGTATAAGGCCCCTGTCACCATGTTGCCTCAGTATCTCTATTGTTGTCCTAATAAGAGAACGGAGGCTAGTTAAGTCCATACACATTATTCTCGCATACGCCCTTAGTAACGAACTTATCGTGGCAGGTGTGTTTACGATGTAAAGCCTACGTTTGTCAATTCAAAACGACTAGGCAGTATCGATGTAATCACCTTTGGTTGTAGTTTAACGTATGGATTTGGTATCCTGCACTTTCATATCAAAATTAACAATATGATTGTGACTAAGAGTATTAGTACAACTAATAATTTGATGAGTACAGGCTATGAATCTTTTAAAAACAGATGATTGTATATTTGTTCAACCCGCGGCTGGTTAATTCAAATAGAATCTCCCCTTCAAATAATCTAATAAAGGCATGCGACTGATCGCACAGCAGAATGGAAGATATTTCTCAACATCCTCGGGCAATTCTGGCCATGGTTAGATTAAGGAGGCAAAAATGACTCTAAAAGAGTTCCAAAGTCACTTGAAGGCTACGAGGGCGATATCAGTTTGAGATTTGCATCAATAATTTGAATTGGAAAGAAAATGTCGAGTTTATTCTTTTGGAACCTGAGGATAAAAAGAAGGTGCTTTGAGGGTAGCTTAATATCTTTATCAGTCATAAAGTGACTTCTGTGAAAGTTGTAAGAAAATGCGCGTCCTCTATGCAGCATGAAGAAACTATGTGGCATAATGAGAAGGATCTCGACAGATTACCGGGAAGGATGTGAAATTCAGCGGGTTAAGCGGTATACGGTGGGAATCCATTCAGACAAAAGTAACAAGGACAATTTTTTGTGTTATGAATGGTAGTTTTCTTTTGAATTGAGCGGGTACCTTGAAAGGAATAAGCAGACGCCCTTAAGGTATTATAAGAGGTATTATAAGACATTTTATATATATATATATATATATAAGGCATATTGAAGAGTTCCACGTGTTGAGAAGTCATAAATGTAAATAACAAAACCATAATGGCATGATGCGGTGTTTGATGCTTTTATTCTCAACGAGATATATGTACTTCAGTGCACAGATATACATTATCTCGTTGAGAATAAAAGCATCAAGCACCGCATCATACCATTATGTTTTTGTTATTTACATTTATATATATATATATATATATATATCATAAATATCTTTTGTTCCTCTCAAATGTCTCTTATGATGTTTTAAAACATAATATTGCATACAGGGCCTAAAACCTAAATTGATCATTTCGGTCCATTCTTTATAAAATCAATCATTCAGTTACAGAGACATTGTCAATTGTTGGATAGACCATTCTTTAACTTAGAGAAGCCTACGAGGGTGTACTATTTGGATCTGGGGTGACTGCGCTTCCCTTTGAATATTAAAATTTAAAGAAGCTGTGTCAACTTTGCTTATTTACACTGGTAAATAATTACACTGATATTTTTTTCACTTTAATTTGCTTCATTCAACTGGTGGTGCATTGGTGCAACACTTCTGTATATTCAAATTTCAAGACGCTACATTGCATAGAACGTAGATGAAGACTCTTCAAACGTACCATCCAAACTAAGTTACCAAAAAACTGATCAAATAGCCACTTAACTTAACTTGATAAAAAATGCTACTCATTTTGGCTCAAATTTTATCGTTTTTAGTCAAGAACAACCAAATCAAGGGAATAAATCCCATTTGGCGGACTATTACTGGGTAGTAAACCTTCGCGACTCTACGGAATGTGGCAAAATAACGTAAAATCCTATTCTACGACCGAAAATGTGTAAAAAACTTCATTTCTGTCAGTTTTTACTATAACTGGCCGTGTGTTGTAGAATAACAGGTCGGTGTTTAACCAATCAGAATGCAGGATTCTCAATAATGGATGGCTAGAGCTGGTAGAAATCGGTTGAGTTCCCATTTGATCAGAATCGGTTCAAATTTAGTACGGACATTTATTCTCTCCGACAAACCACAAAGGTAATGTGCCCATGCACTTAAAACCAAACGGAATACTTAGGTATACATGTAACATTTGGAAGTAGGGTAACTGACATAAAACCTATCTACGTAAGTTGGTACATACGTGTGTTCTAAATGCCAGAACATGAAACACCTATAGAGTCTGGAATGCTATCTTGTCATGAACTTCTTCAGGATAGTATATTATGAAAACCTCATGTTGGGGATAGGCTGAACACAGATATTGCTCTTGTAGTATGCACTACAATTCGAGTATCACAGATTTTATTAACGAAATGGGTTCGCCGGTTCAGAAGCAGGCCTATAACCGGGGGGCATTTGGGGGTCAGGCCCCCTGCTCCTTGGCTTCCCCCTGCTCTACGGGCATTGCCAGTCCCCTGTGCAATAGCATACTTTCAAATTTTGATATTTTTCTCAACACATAAAGTGACAAATGTAGGCTCAATAATGTGGTTTGTGGGTCACAAGTAAAGCCAGCATGTGAAAATTAAGCTCATCGTATCAACGCTCTCAGAAATTATGGAACCTGCAGAAAATCAGAAATTTGAACTACTGAATTACTCCCCCAGACTCAGATAATGTTAATAATAGCTCTCTTAGTCTATATCCTATCTGTTTGTATGTTTCAATGGCTTGGTGAGATATTCTGTAAAAATTTATGTTTTTCTTTTTAACCAAAACTTATCCATGGGCATAGGAGGCGGGGGTGCAGCCCCCAACCAAAACTTTCCATGAAAATTCGGGCAATATGCTGAGAATTTTTCTGGCTCCTGCTGAAAGAAACATAAATTGCAGTGATGTAGCTTAAGGAAATCAATAGTTTAAAAAAACTTTCTTGCTAATTAAAATAAAGTTCTGATTTGAATCGCACTAGTACCTATATATTCGATAATTCACCATTATGTTTTCCAATGGTTTAACTTGTATTTTACTATCAGTGGCGTATTTAAGGCCATTGAGCCATGCCCCCCCCCTATCCAAAATACAAAAATATTTTCACCTACATTTTTACTTCAAAGGCAGCAAATGTGGCACCAGATGACATGTAAGGACACCTAATTTTTCAAAAAATTTCAAAGGGGAGGGGACGCTCCCTCCCCTTAAACCCCTTCCCCAGACACACAGCAAACTGCATGCTCCATGAGAGAAATCCTGCCTATACCACTGATTTTTATCATCATTATTGTAAGGACTTCTCCAAAATTTATAACCAATGTAGAAGGGTAATAACACTGAAAGTGATTGAATATAATTAGTATGCGTTCACAGCGATGTAATGAATGACGCATGTCTATATGATATGTGCATTAGCAACGCTGAACGCGCGCTTTTTGGTTACATTTTTCAGGCAAGTCTTTACAGCCTCCAATCAAATTGGGCTCCCTAAGCCCATTAACTTATCGCCCCGCCCCTGAGCTTGGTTTGGCCCTCTGCTCTCCACGTCTGGTTACGGGCCTGTTCAGTAGGTTTATTAAAATCAACAGCTGTCTGGAATATGTAAACGGCAATAAAATTTATATGATACACCTTTGCATATCGTGAACCAAAACATGGACCTTTCTGAAGACCCGTCTGGAAGGGTTATGTCCATTCCAATACTTTCAGACAAAAGGAACTGATGAATTAAGTCTTCAGTCATGTTAACGAAATTAGGTAATCAAGTTAGCTTTGCATGTGTGTGTGTTCAGTTTCTTTTGGATATAAAATGTGACTTCCCCGGAAGAGACAAACTCATGAAGTATATGAAGTACAAGGCTGTTTGATCAGCTAATAAGGAAATGAAATGGTATAAAGTAAATTAAAGGATTGTCGTAAATATTATCATGTACATAATTTGCGGAGTAAGTACTTCGAACAATCAATAAAAGTCCTTCGTCGTGCAAGAGAGGTCAAACATTGATATAAGAAAAACAACGTTAGAATGATGAAATTCTCCCGCATGCTCTGTCTGCTAAAGAGATACACGGAAGGGCGTCAGACAAGAAAATTTCAAAGATCGATACTACCTGGCCATTGCTTATTTGCTTATTTAGATGTATTCCGGCTATTTCGTACAGTCTTAGTTTATCATTGTAGAGTTCAACTTCTAAACGAGCTACGATTTTTCAAAACAGAATGCACATCAAACGACAACCGCATGCAGTTAAGTGCATCACTGTGCAGTAGCAACGTTCTGTAGCGCGAAAAATTAACAGAAATGGCTGCTTCCGAGAAGCCCTGCCGAAGATGTTAGATGCTTATGTAGACACACCGAGGTGTTTTTATGTCACTCTAAAAGGTTTCCAAATTTCTTGCTGCTTGTCACTACTCATGCTCAGGTGTATGAGCAGGGTGCGAAAACCTATTCTGAATACAATTCAAATGTAACGAACGCTTGAAGGTCAAACTGTCAAACAAACAGAGAGAGGCGCAATAAACTGACGTTAGTGACAATGCTCCCTAGACTACAGTGTGAATGTTAAGCTGAGAGGTCAACTAAGAGGTATATCAATATCGTTCGTCAACGGTATCGGCCGATGATCCTCATGATCGTCCGCTATCGGTATCGGAAAATTCTTTAAAAATGTCTACAGGGCCTACTACACAACCGATAGCTCTATACGTTACACAAATTTTGTGTGATTTTCGTATGATTTTCGTATTTAAGTTCCAAAATTTTATTTAATCTAAGAAAAAGACACTAAGCGTTTAGTTTAAGGTTCATACTCTTGACAGCTTAATTCACAAATGTTGATATCAGATCAGCCTGAGCCGATATTAAGAACAACGAATATCGGCAACCGCGCTTAATTGCAAACATCGGTACAACACTAAAAAGATTGCGTTCAAAATATTAACAGGAAAGGTCACGTACAGTTGAAGCAATATAAAACACTAAAAATTACTCCTAAAATATGATTCAAAAGACTTTATGCTTGCAGTCATGTAGATATATATATATATATATATATTTGCAGTCATATATATATATATATATATATATACTCAGACCCAATTTAAATGAAACAATCTTCTTTAAAAGGTACAGCTTTTGCAAAGATAAAGAGTTTTCCTTTCCATGAAGAGGATTTTCTTTTGTAAAGTGAAGTACTCCTTAAGTTCTGCATGGGCTTCGCACTTTTCCCTTTTAGTGTATCGAAACAGTTATGTAAATATACAGCTAAGTGTCAGCACCAGCCTACGCAAGTGTCAAAAGCAAATGGTATAGAAATGCACGTAGACTTTATCGGGGTTAAACTTTGGTCATGTCACTCTGAAGCTTCCCTTGCCACGTCTTTACTTGCATCTTTATATAAAAAGGGTCGGATTATATAAGTCAATAGCTAGAGCAGAGAGATCAATTGCAATATCGTACCTGATTGTAATTAGCAAAGATAAAAATAAATGTACAATTAGTTTATGTGACATGAATTGGAAACCCCAGATCTTCGCAGCTTTTAGGCAAGTCCTCCTTCTGGGAAATGAGAGGAAGTCTGGCCAAAACTGATACAAATATTGCTTGTTGTAAGTTGATTCAAATTTATCAAGGGAAAGGTGAATCGAATAGGTTCCCTCCCTTGAAGCTATCAATAGAAAGTGTTGAAAGATAATTATTATAATTTGTAAAAGAAAAATATCATGTGAAGATAAGGGCTATCAAAAGAAACTGTTGAAAGACAATCATTATAATCTGAAAAAGAAAATTTCATGTGAGGGGAAGGGATATCAAAAGAAACTGTTGAAAGACAGCATTATAATTTGAAGAAGACAATATCATGTGACGTTTTGGATACATCTAATTAAAAGATTTGAGTTTCTAATCAGGACATTTAGTAAAAACTCTCTTTTAGTTATTTGCTTCAGTCTTGATGTTTCATACAAGACAGCTAGGCAATACCTTCCCCAAATACGTTTCATATGAAAGTTAACATCAAAACAAGATAGGTCATGTGATATCATGCTTCTATCAAAACTCCGGACTAAATTTTTCATTCTGTATCTACAAAACCTCTCCATTGGACAATCCAAAATAAATTACCTTTTTTAATCCTTATTAATTGTCTTTTCAAGTAGAAATAGATCGTAGTTATCGATTATGGTTGTATAGTCTTATCCACGTGATGCCGGAAGCACCAAGGAGACATTATTAGTGTTTGGTGTACTTGTTTCTTCAGAACCTAAGGTCAATTCAGAAGTCGTATTCAAAAGAAAAATGTTATTTCCAAAATCAAAAGTACTTCAACGGGACAGTGAAACTCTTGGTGGTATGGTGTCTTAGTTATTATCATCTACGCATTCGTAGTACCGCACAGCATTTTTGTTGCTAGGTATATCAGGGGTATACTTGCCATACTTTACATACTGAGCCCTATTTTTAACAGAGTTACGAAACTATATGCTATGAAATTGATCGAGTTCTTGTATATTGCAAACACTCTTCAGGAGATCATTGTATATTTGCAAATTTTCTCGATACTCCTTTTAAATCTACCTTCTACACGTCTTGAAACTTGTTGGTGAATTGAACTGGTGCTTTATGGTGAAATTACATTCTTAAAATTGTTAAAATACATTTGAATGCTGCTTTTCCCCGAAAAAAGAATTGAGGACAGTGGCAATTTTGCCAAGTCTAATCCATCCGACGTTTATTGCAGGTTTGTAGTTTGTCCGATTTAAAAGGCTAGTTCAGGAAATTATTGAATTCGTTCGGTAGCCCTTCATGACTTAGAAGACAAGATATTGGTGACTACGTCTGCTTACAAGGCATATACATAGAAAGTTATCTCCAAGAAATTCATCTTCAGCAGAAGTATAGATTCGAGAAAAAATAGTACGTTATTCTTTTTCAACCTTACGATTACTCGATAGGCCTACCTTATATTGACTTTTTTTCTTTTCTGACTGTGAGGGCATACCTTTTGCTTCGAAATTACCGCGAGAAAATCGATGATGTTGTGTTTTGTCTCTGTATAGTAGGGCAAATGAAATTTACCCCTCAACGGCCCCATGGTAGCCTCAACTGAATCGACAGCCGGCAATATTAGTGTCCATATCAGGCTTAGTTTGAGAGGTGTATATGGAAATATGCAGACATGGGTTAGGCGCTCGAACCGTTTTACATCACATCAAAGGAAATGACAGGCTCGGCAGAATTCAACTCCCCGAGGGAAATTCAGGTTCGTTGGTTGAACGATGTCAAAAGATATGATGAAGGTATCATTAAGACCTTCTTGCCCTGCCAACTATCAGCAGAAATATCCCAATGTGCGCATACTCCCAGCGTGATGATTTGAACAAGCTGCAAAATATTCCCTGGGAGAATATTCTAACAGCTGGCGCAAACTTGGTTAGTGCCGTATCGATAGGCGTCTTCAAAGTGATATTTTTAAAAGTTCAACGAAGGCGGGGTATAAAACTGCTGAAATACTTTTCACAACCTTTGAAGTTTAAGGAAGAAATACTTCTTTGTTTTCCCCGCACATTGACGTCTTTAGCATAGTATTATGGTATTTCGACTTGACTCTTTTATGACCTTAAACAAAACGTTGAGATGCAGCATTGTTACCTGATACTTTGTCATAGACTTAGGTCAATGCTTTAATCGTGTGGAACCTTTGCATCATAGGCCAATAAGTAACGGTCTTCTGACCTGAAAATGACAAAGTTGGCTTTTGACGTAAAATTTATTAAATGGTAGAACATACCCACACCTTTCCACCAAGATCCATCAAATATTGATCAGTTCGCATGGTCGGTTGTAATTTTACACCGTCATCATGAGTCAAGACAAGCTATATGAGAATCTGTGACGCAGATCAGAGAACGGACTGAACATTTGAGATGCTATCCTTTGTTTTCGATTCCTTGCCGAAGATAAAAATCTATCCAAGCACGATGGCGTGTATGTGCATGTCAGAGGTTGTGAAGCTTAGCTTGTAAGCAAGATACCCTAAGAAAGTAGCAACCGACTGCATGGTCAAGTGGTGAGGGCATCCGGCTTGCAGCCGGAAGGTCGGGGAATCCTGGCCTGGTCATACCAAAGACTTTTAAAATGGAACCTACTGCCATTGTGCTTAGTGCTCAGCAAAAGCAACGGAGTAGGGTAAATAAGCCAGTGAGCCGTAATTAGAAAAAAGGCCATGGCCGGCGTGACTTAAACCAGTTGGTTAGAAACTGAGCCGTAAAACCTCATCTTACTAACTACCTAACCTAAGAAAGTAGCGATGAAATTTCATACTTGGTTTGTAAGTTTGTGATATTACGAGCGAGAAATATATTGATTGATTGATTGATTGAATGATTTTTTGTTGACGGATTAAAGTCATCTTAGGTCATCATAGATAATACAGCAAGGGTCTTGTAAACTGCGTGTAAAAAGATATAGGGGAAACATTGGGGAATTCCTTAACTGTATGTGGGATGCTAACATTGAGTACAATCCCCTTTTTGTATTGGTGGATGCCAGAGATCATGTGGGGTCGCTAGAGGTCAAACGACGAAATCCTTGTAACCATTAATATCTAATTAAGAGTAGACTTAATGGATCTCATACATCTCATGTAGATGATCCACAACAAGTTTGAGAATGTGATTGTTTATCGTGGAATTCAAAAGTTAGTTGAGTTAACAGAAAGTCAAATAGCAGTAACTTCGTAAAACGTATGGAGCGTAGCTTTGATATGTCGTACTAAGCAGTAGATAACCAACACTGAGTTCATTGTTTTTCAAAGATAAAAAGTTATTGTTGTCGAAAGAGGTTAAACTGTGAACACGATGCGAATACGATATCATAACAAATGACTCTACAAGGAACTTATACTGTACTTGGCATGAAGGTGCTAAAAATCAAGTTTAAGAAGCATGTTGCATTTTTGGAGGTTGAAGGTTATTAGAGGTCACAGAAGTCAAATTAAAAAAAGCCTTGTAAATATTATATCTCAAGGAGAGTAACTTTGAAACCGATAATTTTGAGAGATCCCTTTACATATCATGTACTACCATGCACATACTCAATGCTCCATGTTCAGTTTAAGAACCTTACGGCTTTCGGTGAATGTCAAAGGTTATTTGAGATCACAAGAGGTCAAACTATGAAAATGTTTTAAAAGAATAGTCCAGACCCAAATTTAAGTTTGATATGTTAAAGAGGAACATATTCTAAGCATTCTGTGAAATTTTTTAATCATTTCCCATGTTCGGTTCTGGAGATATTAGCAATTTAAAGTTGACACATTTTCTACCAAAAGTGAACTTCAAGCAAGCAGCTGTGATGTTATGGCTTCACATTGAAGGGCAATGTTTTGTTTTTCTTTAAAATTTACTACCAATTTTATACAACAAAACTCGAAAAT
>WURT03036998.1:0-14966 GCA_009936505.3 Holothuria glaberrima
AGACAAATTTGATATACTGACAGCAAGGAACTGGCAAAATTATTCTGGTGAGGCTGATTCTGTCAAAATTTACACCCCCGTAGAATTTGCTAGTCAGATTTTTTTGTGTGACATTTGTCGACTTTAATGCGACATTGTTGCACAAATAGGGCTGGCTAAAACACTAGTCATATGACCCGAAATAGCGCACCTATATGAAAGCCTTAAATTCCTTTTGTTTGCCCCGAGTTGCTGACGGACTCGGTCACTTGTCCAATTACACTGTCGGTTGTTGATACGGCCGTTCCACGCATGTTGAATTTGCCGACGGGCCTTCAACTTAAATGGGCCAATTAGATGAAGAGCCTCCCTTCCTTCTCCTTTCCTTTAATTTCTTCCCTTTTTCTTTTCCTCCTCCTCCCCTCTTTTCCTTCCCTTCCCTCCTTTTTGCCGACAGACCAAAATTTTGCCAAAGGCGACTAAATGTTGGACAGGTGTGTAGGGGTGTGATACCCCCACACACCCCTTGCTACGGCCCTGAGGGCACCAAGGCCATCAGGTAGGGCACTAAGGCAATATTAAAAATCAATCGAAAACAGTAGGATCTAGGCCTACTAGGATTTCACAGTATACCGGTATTTTTTAAACGAAGCACGGTTAATCAGGTGAGTTCAATTCAATTTATGGAATTCATTTTGAGAAAAATTAAGGGAAATGAGAGAGACCTGTCAGCGCAAGTTTATTGTTGAACTTTATACACAGCAGCTTGTTCTTGCCTGGTCAAACTTTTATGTGATACTGCAGAGTGTAGGCTATCTGCGCCAGTGAAGTCATTACTGACGTGATTTGACGTAATGATTTTGATTTTTATAAATCAGTGAAAAATTAAAATGACTGCATCGCAATTGCCACTAACCCCATTAGCAATTACATGGCACCCTTAAGGGTAGAGTTGGTGCTCCATTCCCTTCTACCATAGCACCACAGTGGACATAGGTCAGGCCAAGTCCGGGGTAACATATGGCAGAACCACTCCATGAACATTGCCAATAAGGGTCCAAGGAACCATTAACTGACATCCATGTACCAATATTCCATTTTCAATAGTACATAGTCGGGCCAAAGCCACAATCGGGAGAATGGCAGTGACAAGTTAATGTTATCTAACAATTCTCACATCTTTCTGTTCTTATTGTGAGTCAAGTCTTCCCTTCTCTTATTTTAGTGAGATATGCAGAAAAATATGTTGGTTAGAACGTAAGAAATGTAAAAATATTGCGGCCACACCCCAAGCCTGTTTCATTTCTTCCCAGTTTAGACAATAATCGTAACCAAAGTCTCTCACAGAACGAACTGTAAAAGGAAATAGGCTTCTTCGAAGCCCTTAGTATTTCAATGCAGCCTACATAGTACTTGGCTATTTCACAACATCCTACCGTGTATTACCTAGCCTATACATAAACATAAGGTGTAGGCTTACACAGGTTTGTTTTTAAGTGTTATAGTATCATTTACAGTGGTACGGAGTCAAATTATTTTTATAACCCTGGTTACTTATAAAAAGTTTCACGAACACAATATTACCTTACATACTGACCGTTTTTATTTTCCTTTTTCTGACAAAGTTTACTGGTCAGTGATTCATTTTATGCAAGTTTTTATAAATTGCGACGCAAAACTAACTGGCTGCAATTCTCCAGAGGAGGGGGAATCCCCCCTCTTAAAACCACAGAAGTTAAGCCTACACCTAAGGATGTCTAAAGCAAATAATCTATCACTTAAGGCACCTAACGTTCACTTCATTCTAGCCTGTACTTACTCGCACTGACAAACTATCGTTCACAAACTGTGTATCACATAATGCATGGCAAGTTGCTAATTTTTTGTAGTCAATGGCCTTAGCCTGCAAACAATGAATTTCTTTCTCCTACATTACTCAGTGTTGGGCAAAGATTAAACAAAGTTTGATGTCTTGTGGTTCTGCTTTGTTTCGAAAGCAATGAAAAGTTTGTCCCCTTCATTTCAATGCCTATTGTCGTAGCATTGTCTCTGCTATCGCTAGAGTAGCTCGCAGAATAACCAGTGGCTTAGTAAGCTGAAAAGTTGCTTGATGCCTTTGCTCCGACGTGTGCTACTTAGTCTGCAAGAGCAGACATGCACTACTCTAAATCCACATGTGCACTGCACTCCTAAAAACGCAAATTAACACTTTGTTATTGTCTGACATGTTCTTTGCCATGAGGACGGAGAAAAACGCATAAGCGAATTTGGATAAGGCGCCTAAAGTCATAGTGCATAATAAATGCAACCAGTTTGTGTAGGGCAGTGGCATAACCAGTAGGGGAAGAAGATATTAAATGTCTTTCCTCCTCCCTCCCTCAGTCCCTCTCTCCCTTCCCTCCCCTCCCTTCCCCTTTCCTCTCACTCCTTCCCTCCCCTCCCATGAAATTTGTAAGCAAAAACCAAAGTATTTGATGAAAATTTAATACACCATCCATTTGAAGTTTAGATACTGCTAAGAAGTGCTGATTTGTGTACCTTTGAAATTGATATTATTATTCCAAATTCTAACATGCCTTGAGTGAGCAAAGATCAAATCTCTTCGCTACCACTCCAGCTATACCAGAGAAACAAACTTGTGGTGATGAGCCAAATAGCAACTCTATGGATGAACAATGACCTCACTGTATGCATTGTCCTCACACAGCAAAGAGAGCTGTGTAATAGATACTAAAATTACTGAAGGATAAGTAATTAGCTGACTGGGAACTCATGGTGTGTACACAGTGGACACACTGGACACTGGCAACTACCAGAATATATACTAACAATGCCTAAGACTAGCAGTCAAAACAAAGTAACTGGAAACTTCTCTCATGCAGGGTTTTGCCTTGAGGCTGTTCATTTAAGCTCATAGACCATGAAAAATGATCAAAATGGCCAAAAATTACCACTTCTCTTTGGTTTATCATAAAGCTAGGAAGGAAATGTATTGCCATCCTAATATCACACCTGCACAGCAAATTTCAGAAAAATCCACCAACAATTGCAGAAGCTGAAACCTTTTGAAGAGAGAGACAGACATTTTCAGGAGACAGACATTTTTCCCATCTACAGTATAACATAAGCTCTACCCACACTTTGTGGGTTGAGCTAATAATAGCAAAGAAGAAAAACACATACCTGGTGTCACTGTTACAGTGAAGGTACAAGTAGCAGTACTACCAGATGGACCTGCAAAGACGTAGGTGACATCAGTTTCACCTGTTGGAAAAAAGTCTCCAGGTGCGTGGCTCCTCTGCTGAAGTAATACTACTCCTGAGTTATCAACTGCTGTAGGTTCCACCCAAGTGACAGTAGTTCCACTGCTTCCAAATGCAACCATCTCAGTGATGTCATCAATGCAGTTTACCATAGGAATGTCAACACCATCTGAAAAATAAGACAGTGGCAGATGTAAGCAGAAGCTTTGCATTAAAACAGCCATATGTTATTGCTCTCACACTGTGAGCAGCTTTGTGAAGAATACTTCATAGCTATGTTTTGATGTAAAGTATAAATGAATATTTAGAGACTTAATTCAGTGAAGTTGGTTGTAGAATCAACATCTGATATATATTGATAATGCTGTAACTTAACAAATTAATTAAGTCAAATTCATGAAATTTCTAACAGACTTTTGAAAGGCTCTTTCCTGTTGTGATTTTTCTATGAACCGAGGTCAGCTGGAGTATTGCTACTTGCAAAACTACAGTTAACATTTTTGTTACAACTTGTCAAGTTTGAGGGTCAGGAAGCCACTGGGCTCATCAAGGAACCTATACCAGAGTGAGCGTGGATGAACACTGGAGAGGTTCACCTCTTTTTGGCTAGTGCTCAGAGGTTAATGAGCCAAGCATGTACCAAATGCTCCCCAGTCCTGTCCCCATCTGACGGACGTGAGTGTATCCCCAGTCTTTAGCTACTTTCCCAAAGACGGGGAGGGGTGGAGGATCCCTGCTCTGCAGCACTGCTTGACAGCTGAACTGAGCAGACAAGCAGACAACTTCCTGGATCAGACAACTTCCTGAGTGGGACAACTTCCTAAAACAGACAATTTGAATTCAATTTTAAACCCCCTCAGCATCACTGTGAACAGCACATGCTGAACAAGTAAATTTTAGTCCCAGAAAATTTCCAAGTGGTTCCACTAGGATTTGATCCAGGGACCTCTAGTAGGCAAGGCAGTACATTCAATCACAAAGCCTACCCCACCCCCTACATTTAAGTTGCAAATTTCAGCTCTCTTAGACCTCAGCTCACTGAAACTTTATCTCTCCTGAAAACATAAAATGCAATGCTTTATCCCTCTTGTCAACACAATGAACTGTGAGAGCTTGTATTGCAGAGAATACTGAACAAATTACCACGAGAAACTGAGATGGCTATGAGATTTTGAAATTAACACAAACACAGAGCGGCAGCTTATCTGCCTGACTTGGGTGTGAGAGGGTGTGTCCTATTGATATGGTACTGGCATAGCACGTATGGCATGATGTTGCATGGCTCAAAAGGATGTCACATGTCAAAAGATGACACGTCATATCTCCATCAGCACAAGTAGGACCAGTGAAACCATCTGCGCAAATACAAGCTGCAAACGTGGGAGAAAACTCCACACACATTCTGTCATTATGTCATTGCATCTCATCGCAATTACGAAGATTAGCTTTAAATGAAACAAATGACAGTTCCAAATATCCTATGGGAAGAATTTGCTCTTATAGTGAAAGTAAAGTCTAACATTTCTAACATATATTTCAAAACTTGAAAAGGGAATCCCCATTGGTTTAATTTCCAATCTTTCACAGGATATTTGTGCACTGAAATATAAAATCCTGAAGTTCACTAGTGTGGTCTTTTTTGAATTAGTAAGGAAGATAAAATATGTCACAAAAATAACGAAACTTTTCAAGTTTTCAAGTTTCGGCAATAGGATGATCAACAATTTTAGAAATGTTAACAAAAATGTAGGAGAGAATGTCTTGGGCAAAACTTTCATTCAAAATTTTGATAAAACAGACAACAGTCTTTGTTTTAAACATAATTATTCTTGACTTTGGTAATTTAAGAGTGTTTTAACTACTCTTTTTCAAGAGTGATTGACTCAAGATTCAATCATAAACATTATTAACATTGTTGTGTACTGTCACCATCTATTCAAAACTCATTTTCTAGATATTGTTCCTTACAAACACAACCAAAATATCACACAATGAGGAAGACATACTGAAAACATTTGTGGGAAGTTTCATCCATTTTACTTCCATTTTTTACATATTTTACAGTCAAAATGTCCATTTTCCTCTCATGATACCCCCAGTAAACACACAAACATGTGATATTTTGCTCATAAGCCTATGTTGGTGTGCTTTTTTTTCTTTTTTTGGCACAGATCAAGGGAAATGCCCACTTTGCTCATGACCAGCATTAAAGTTCCTATATTTACTCAGTTTGGGGCATCTATTATTTCTATCCTTCACTGAGATAATGCACTGATTAAATTCTAACAATCTGAAGTATGCTGATATAAATGGATGACGTTTGACTTCTACTAAAGATATCAGACCTTTTAGTTACTGATTCAGAGAGGTGGAATTTTTTGTACGTTCTCTCACTTAACAAGCTGTATTTACAAAGTTTTAGCACATGATTGAAACTGACCTCAGATCACCTTGGGTTTTACACCTAAAAAGGTTTACCTAAAAGAACAAAGATCTTATACCCAGTGAGGGGAAATCTACACAATGAGTATATCCAGACTTGTAGTGCGAGCACAATGTCATGAGTACAAGTACAAGGGCAGTGTCTGTGTTGTGAGTACCAGTACGTCCTTTTCATGAGTACGAGTACAAAATTTTGCATTAGCCCCTATGCAGAGCATTCAAAATCTGTGAGTACGAGTAGGAGTACAAATTAATTCTCATGAGTACCAGCACGGGCAATTGTAAAAACACATGAGTATGAGTACATACTAACTACAAGTCTGAGTACATCATGTGCTCATTTCCATCTTGTGATCTTTTTGCATCTAAGGGAAAAACCAAACCAAGCCCTAAAATAAAGCTTATAATAATTTGATTTTACAAAAAGTTGATGTATTGCTATACCTTGACACATATCTCCCATGAATCCCATTGTGCATTCACATGTGAAACTGATGCCATCGTCCTCCTCAAAACACGAGCCACCATTTGCGCAGGGGTTTGGGTCACACGGGGAAGTCACGACTGCAGAACAAAGACAGCAATGTATTAATTCCATGTTAACATGGACATAAGTAATTTAACATGAAAAAATTTTGTATAAGGGACAGAGGTACCACAAAGTATTTTGTGCTATTGTAAACTCAACTCATGGGATGAAGTCATTACTTAAGCTGAAACAAACCAGGTGTCATCATTATCAAGATGAACAAAAAATGCATCAACACAAAATAATTTTAAAAGTAAAATGCAGTCACATGACACACAATTGAATACCAAGTTTTAGCCCTCCCTAGTTAACCACAATTAATTCACAATCTATCACAGAACTTCCTGTGCAGCTCTCTTGAGATCAATAAAGTTAAAGGGGTTTGTTGTTGTATTGCAATGAAACAGGGATGTAAGTGATAAAGGTCATCACTGAGTAACAGCTCTTAACAAAAGGATGGCTTGACCCTTTAAAGACTGTTTGATCAACAGAGCCAGTTTGTTTACAAAAGGGATTAATTGTTGCAAGTGTAGAGATAAGCTTCACCTGAGAAAAGGGGTAAAGGGTAGGGTAAAGTTGGCTAAAATCTCCTATTGAATTCTAGCAGCATGAGAGGGAACATAAGACAATGCATACCTTCATCTAAGCAGGTGGCTCCAGTATAATCCTGTGGACATAAGCACTGGCTTGGCAATCCAAATGGACTGAGGTCAAGGCATGTCCCACCATTAAAGCACTCAACTGACCCGCAAGGGACTGATACTAGATCTGTAATGATACAAAAAGAAAAGAATGAAATTTATTGGCAGAGAGAGATCATTCCTGTTATCCTTTATAGTAATACTGTTTCCTGAAAGTCAAACTACAAGCTGTTTAACGATTGCTAATCGCTCACTGGAATGTGATAAGTATCAATTGCACAACAATCCAGCTTTGTTCAATAAAGCCTTGCTGATATATTAGGCACCATGTCATGTCAGCCAAGCTGCAGCAGCTGCAGCCATGTTTTGCTTCCATCCCCATTACAATGACAGGTCTACATTGATCTTGCTATTGCAGCCATGTCTGTACTATACACAGTACAGTAGCAAGATAACTTAAATCCTGCTACTGTAATGTATAAAGCAACAAACCATGGCTGCAACACCTGCAGCTTGGCTGAGGCAGCTGCAGAAAGAGGTTTTGAGATGGTGCCTTAACATAATGGGATATCATGAGGCTAGTTTTAGGTAATTGTAAAAAGAAAGTATTGCAGAGGGTTTTAATACCTGAACATTAAGAAAGCAGTGAGAGCTTATGACTAAAAGTGCACATTGAGCTGTTGGAGAGTGCTACTCTCAAGTATGTTTTTGCAATTCATGCCAAATGCATATTAATTTTATTCTGTATAACTGTGCAGATTTTTTTTATCAAGCAGAAGCAACTACACATCACCTAGTTTTTGGTTCGCAGCATTTTAAGAAAGTCAAATTCCTTTAATTTTGCTTGCAAATTAAACACTTAAGGCATTTCTCCTTGCAAATAATAGCCAGTCAATCAATAGACATGACTTAATCACATTGCACAAAATCTGTACAGGTATACCCAAAGACGCAAAAATACCATTCCTCCTAAACCACTTAAATTCCTTCAGTTATCTATGATTTGTGTTTTTTTTGCTCAAATTCCTTATTTTTCCCTGACAGGCATATGGAAAAACTATACTCCCTGATTATCCAGAATGACTGGAACCCATTATTACATGGTACCTTTCTTTTTCTAAATATATACATACCTTCAGAAATCACCACAAGGAAGGTGCATGTAGCAGTATTTCCTGAAGGATCTGCACATGTATACGACACTTCTGTTGTTCCAACATTGAAGGTGTCCCCTGGCATATGTGACTGTGATGTTATGAGAGCTATCCCAGATAAGTCAGTGCAGGTTGGCTCTTCAAAGAAAACCTGAGCATTTGGGGTGCCAGGATCAACTGATAGTGATATATCTTCTGGTACAGTACACACTGGTGGTATACCAATACCATCTAAACACAGAATAGAGACACTTGAGAATTTGTGAATGAAGTAAGCATTTGACGTAAGTTCAATAAAGGCTTATAAAGTTACCTCATGCCAAAATTTCCACTGGTTGGTACTTCCCTCGAATCATTTGTCCAACATCCACCCTTCAAAGGTTATTCCATTCAACTGCAGAGTCACCAATATGCTAAAATTTATTTCAAGATCTAAAACAGTAAAAATCTGCGGTGTGATTCTTGTGCTGAACCACACTGTTGCCTAACAGGTTATCCAACACAGTTTAATAAGCATCCTTCAAATTTTCAGTGCTGCCAGCTACAGTAAAACAGAACACAAAATTTCTGCAGAAATACTCTTTTTTATACTGTCACTATAACCTGATGTCTAAACCAGCACCAGGAAAAATTGTTACCCTTGCCAAATTAGAAGAAACATCTTGATATGAGCTGTTTTGAAAATTCTTGTTCACATACACATGTCAGTAAATTTAAGGCTTTATATCCTTTTTCTAGTACATGAAAAGATAACATAAGACAAAGTCTGGAGACAAGTCTGAAGTACTTGTGAAAAAGAAAATATCACATTGGGCAGTGGGTAGAAGGCTGAAGGTAATTTCAGCAGGGAGCTGCTATTTGGACAGGAGAAGAAACTTCGACTTTAATTTATGCCAATCCAATTAGTCCTAGACATGCGTAAGGGGATAATCCTGTAAAGATCCATAATTGGACCCAAGATTATTCAGTTCTTTTGTCTGGCACTTACAATTAACACTTCTTACCCTTTGCAGCTTCATTCATATCTTCTGCTACCCTAACAAATGGATTAAATTCCACAATCACTTGATGTAGAGCAGATTGCCGACAGCCAAATAAGAAATTCAGGCTAAAAATTCAAAACAACTGGTTAGTTCTTCGTAAGAATAGATGCTGGTAATATAAGTAATTGTAAGTGACGTATGCATATAAGCAGACTAGTGATGAGTCTATATTTTGCAGTTGAATTCGGATCAATTTCTCCATTTTTTCACGTATTACAAGGGTATGTACATATTCTGCGTTTTTCAAGGAATCGAAGCAACCTGTATGTATAAGTGACACTACGCGACAAAACAAGCAAATTAATTTGCAATTAGAGTGACTGGTAATGCTGAAGTGATAGGCGAAATTCTTAAAGATATAACAGGCAACATGTACCTATTGTGCTTAGTTCCTAACACCTTTTAAGCTTATTGAATCTTCAATGTAGTACAAAGGGAGGTAGTACAAAGGGAAGGAGGATTACTGGTGTTAAATAGTTTAATGATTTGACCTTCGTGGCAGGATCGTCGTGTTCAAAGGGATGTGTGAAGTTTCTTCTCCTGTCTAAGTAGCAGCTCCCTGATTTCAGTTCCCACATTTTTATCTCAAGGTAGTCCCCCAGTCCCATAAGGCCCATGATCAATTTGTACAATAAAAAGGTGATTACTAACTAAACAAGGCTGAAAGACAGGGTGACGCATCCATGGGAAACTGAGGAATGGAAACATGCAACCAATGTAACACATTCAGTCATCATAGATAAGCAGCAGCAGTGTAACTGGTATGCCTACAGTGTCATTCGCTGAATTGATTGACAAATTTCTCTGACAGGGTACCATTTCATGCATTCCAGAAGAGAGTACAGTAAACAGTGACGAGATATGGTACACATTTGGTGATTCCTACATCTGTTCACATAGGTCCTATATGAAGACATTGAGGTTTTTATGAACAGGAGAAGTTTTTGAAGCCAGCCAGACTGCTGAACAGCCAGAGGGCCTGGGATTATCATTATACTTCAGCTATATTTTTCAAAAATAGTTATCTTCTCATATTAACGTGGCATGTGAAGCATTGTCAAATGCATTTTTAGACAATATGACACCCTTGACAAAATTTGCAGGGCTGCAACCCCTGGGTCCCCATGGGCACAACAACTCTGCATTTATTGACCCCTAAATGACCTTTGACCTTAACTTCCTTGTGGCCACAAGTGTACATACCCACATACAACAATCATTGTGTCAAAGTTTCATCCAAATTTGTCACAAAATGAATGTTTCAGAGCAAGTTAAATAATTGCTGATAGATGGATAGAATGATGGTGGCTAATTGCACTAGCTCAAACAGCTATGTATAGTTGGTTTGAGCTAAATAATATCAAATTTCTTTACCTTTCTCCCAATTAAATTTAGACATTTCCTTAAATTTTGTTGCAAATACTTCCACAAGAATATACCAAAAATGGCCGGATAATCAATGGCCATGGAAAGCACATGATACAAAACATATAAGTGTACACCAAAGCACGCAAAACAGTTTCCTTCTTGAACTGTTTGAATTTCCTGCGTGACCCAAGATTTGTTGTTTTGCTCAAATTCCCTTATTTTTCGCCGAACAGGTAAATGGAGAAACTATACTCCCTGATTTTCCAGAGTGACTGGAACCCATTGTTACATAATACCTTTCTTTTTTCTAAATACATACCAAACAAAACGTTCACAATGAAGGTGCACATTCCAGCATTTCCTGAAGCATCTAAACATGTGTAAGACACTATTGTTTGTCCAGGAACGAAGGTGTCCCCTGGCATATGTGACTGTGATGCTATGAACCCTGTTCCAGATGTGTCACTGCATGTTGGCTCTTCCCAGAAAACCTGAGCATTTCTGGCACCAAGTTCAAGAGGCATTGATATATCTTCTGGTGGATTTACACACTGTGGTGCTATAGTATCAACTGTAAAACATAAAAGGAGACATTCTGACAGTTTGCGAATAAAGTAAGCATTTCACACAAGTTCAATAAAGGCTTAGAAAGTTACCACATGCCAAAATTTACATTGGTTGATACTTCCCTTGAATTATTTGTCCAACATCCACTCTTCAAAGCTTATTCTCTTCAACTGTGAAGTCATCAAATGTTGGAACTTAT
This sequence comes from Holothuria glaberrima, assembly GCA_009936505.3. Taxonomy (NCBI): domain Eukaryota; kingdom Metazoa; phylum Echinodermata; class Holothuroidea; order Aspidochirotida; family Holothuriidae; genus Holothuria; species Holothuria glaberrima. Next base: position 11,186 of record WURT03036998.1, read on the forward strand.
TTTCTTGACTTACACATCACCCAGTGTTTGGTTGCCAGCATTTCATGAAAGTCAAATTCCTTTTCATTTCCTTGCAAGTTAAAAACTTAAGATATTCCTCCTTGCAAGGTAGCTTAGATGTTTCCAAAATTCTGTAAGGGATACTTCTTTTAAGAATAAAGAAAAATCAAACAATAGCCAGTCTATTGCCGGACATGACTTAACCACATTACACAAAACCAGCCCCATAACCAGGGTTAGAGAGCGGGGTGGGGGGGGGGGGTGGGAGCAAACCAAGCTCAGGGGGGAGAGAGTGGGCACTAAGTTTTTCTTAAATTGAGAAGCATAATTTTTCATAGAATATACAACCAAGTCATTGAAACATACAAACAGCAAGGATATAGAGCTATTATTGATGTATCTGAGTTTGGGGGTTATTCAGTAGTTCAAATTTCTGACTTTCTGCAGGTTCTATAATTTCTGAGAGTGCTCATACCATAAGCATAGCTTTCACATGCCTGGCTATGCCCATGGAGCAGGGGGCAAGTAAAGGAGCAGGTGACCTGGCCACAAATACCCCCCCCCCTTGGTTATGGGCCTGCACAAAACCTGTATGGGTATGCCAATGCTGCAAAAATAGTTTTCCTCCTGACCCACTTGAATTCCTTGAGTTATCTTTGATTTGTGTTGTTTCACTAAAATTCGGTAACTTTTCTCTTAGAAGCAAATGGGAATTTATTTTCCTGATTTCCCAGAGTGGCTGGGAGTCACCAGATGTTTCCCTTGTTCTTTTAATTACATACCTTCAGATATCACCACAAGGAAGGCGCATGTTGCAGTATTTCCTGACTCATCTGCACATGTATATGACACTTCTGTTTGTCCAACATCGAAGGTGTCCCCTGGCATATGTGACTGTGATGCTACAAATGCTGTTCCGGATGTGTCACTGCATGTTGGCTCTTCCCAGGAAACTGAAATATTTTGGCTGCCAAGTTCAGCTAACAAAGATACATCCTGTGGTAGATTTACACACTCTGGTGGCATAGTATCAACTGCAAGACAAACCAGAAAGCCAAAGGAATTTATTGCAAATAATTCCTAGCAAAATGTAAGTTAACTGCTATAAAGTACTCAATGTAAGGGTCCATTTACATAAATCAAACTTATGGCATCATGCTAGCATGAGCAGCATCCAGAACGTCTGTCCTAGGGTTCCTTGCTAAAAGAAAAGATAGTAGAAATCAAGGCTCTTTCAGTTTGACTGGATGTTGGGGGGTGGGGGCTTGACAGAGGGTGCTGAGGTTGTCAGTGGCAGAAGGAAAAACCTTTGCATGTACTTCTTTTAATAGTACATGAGATACATTATCCTCACAAGACTTAAATCATTTGACATCTTGTGGCCTTAAAAATGGCCTTTGACCTCAACTACAAACAATGTAGGATTCTTTAACTTAATGGGGCGCTTCTACAAGCCAAGAGTGGGACCTTTTTTTCATACAGAATGTATACAAGGCTTAATCAATTTCACCCATACGATGATACCAAGGGTAGCTTGTACCTGCTGGAAATTCTAAACTTCTTTAAGGGTCCAGGGACCACAAAACAGACTATACTTAGTGTCTGAGTCAATAGATGCAGAGCAGCTCACATTTCACACCATGCAGAGAGAGTGTTCTGGTTACTCATTAGGGCCTTGTTTGGTCACCATGACTTAATAAATTAAGTTTGTATCTGCACAAGGAGGAGCTTAAGATAGTGCTCGGAGGGACTAAAAGTAACCTAAGTGAGAGAATCCTTACTGCCTGGGATGAGGAAATTTGCCTTCACTGTTCCACATCAGTCTGATTGGCCATAAGTTACTATTTTCCTGCACTGCAGGACATCGTGGGTGGAGGTCCGAAGGGGGGGGGGACATGTCGTCCCGATATTTGAGAAATCGGCCATCAAATTTGATTTTTCACAGAGTAAATTACTTGAAAATGGGGTCATGTTCTCCCCCACCCCTCCCCAATATTGAGAAAAAATCTCCACCATTGCTGGACACACCAGTCCAATCAGTGATATACTTCATGAAGTAAGGACAGTGTGGACAAAGTTACCTCCTCTCCATCATGTGGGTATTACGTGCTGGCTGGTAATACTGATGGCAGCAGAGTATGTTTCTCCTTTCAAAAGTGGTACACACTCAGTTTATGATTGTGTATGTTTGTTGACCTCTTAGTAATTATACCTTGCTCAGATGAAATCAGAGTGTGCATCTGTTTTTGCTTTATGAACTGTACTGAATGAAATTAAGAAATCAGTGTATTAACCAGTCTCAGACAACCACATCAAATAACAATGCCACAGGGTTGTATATGAGGGCAATGCTTATCCATGCTTGCTGACCTGTAAAATAATTATACCTTGCAACGATGGAGTATGAGCGTCTAACCTGCCTTTGGTTTTATGGACTGTACTAAATGATACTAGGCAAGGAGCATACTGTCCAGCATGCTGAATCGAGGACGCTTAAAATGTTGATTTCCAAACCTCACTTTTCCATTGTCTATAAAGTGAGGTATATCAAATTTCCAACACCACTGCAAGAGGTCTATTATTTTCACCACACCTAGGTACTATTCCACTTAGGTTGCAAACAATTACATGGTGGATTACGCAGGATTGTAAACAAAACTCCCTCTGCATGCTCTACATGCTGTGGCTAGGGTTTCCTGGAGCTGTCCAGATTAAATCTCTTTGCATGGGGTATTAATGTACTTTCCACCTATCATCAAATTGTGGTATTGGGCAAGGAAAGAACTCAAGTGGACATTTTAATATGATCAATTCAGCATAAGAATAATAGACAATGCATCAAACATTAATGCTGCCCAAACTTTTCAAAATAAGAATTTTAAACCCTCCTCTGATGAAAAATATGCTCTTTCAGTTTGACCAGTCATTATTTTAAACAGAACAAATCATGGCTGATACTGGAATACTTTACAGGATAACTTTGCCATTACCACCATTACAACTACTATCTTATGATGGAAATGTATTTGACAAGTTTCCTTCAGGAAACAATGATTTCATGTCTTTTGAGCTATCCTAACAGTTTCTTTTGTCATGCTTGTTTGTTTGTTGTTTGTTTTACCTTTAAAACACATAGGGCAAACGAAATCCAGGGTCACTCCCAGGGAAAAAAATCCTCTTGAAGCCTGTTGAAATTACCAAGGACTGAAACTGGCAATTTTCATTTACTTGTTGTAGTCAACAAAGTCATTTAGATGACTAATCCCTGTGGAATTAACAGGTTCCTGTTGGCACCTGTTGGAATCTTTTTGAAACCCCTTGACACCTGTTTCCAATTACCTTTTACACACATTTAACTCATTCTGTTTCATCAGGTTTCAACAGGATTTTTTTCACTGGGATAGGTCCCACTAAATAAAGCAGTGCATATTCAAGTATAACTTTCACACAGAAAGCCCCTTAAAACTTTTCCATGGGGGGGGGGGGAGAGAAAGTGGGTAGAAATAAGCCTTTTTGCAATTACAATTGCTGCAAGGAATTGTGGGATGCAAGGAAAAACACCCCATAATTGCCATATATAGCATGCGAAATACACCCTACTTGGGGCACATTATAAGACAATTTTAAAGGCCAAGGAAGAGGATGTTCACTTTGTTAAAGATATAGAACCACAGATAAGAACACTTCTCACATTCCTGGTTGATCTAACCAGAAAGCCAAAAGGCTTAGTGATTCCTTGCCGTTCTTGAGGTATCATGTTTACAAGGTTTTGATCTTTTGA
>WURT03037009.1:0-14966 GCA_009936505.3 Holothuria glaberrima
TAGTTCGCACCATAAGCAGTTTGAAAAGCCAGAAGAGAATTTGTGAGTGACATCAACACAATTCAGACTATCCCTGATAGTTAAGTATAACTATCCCTGATAGTTTAATAACCCCTCCCCCCTTGACAAAAATTCGAGACGAGCTGCTTTTGCCCCCTCAATTAGCGAAAACCAATTCCTATATAGTACGGGGTTTCTGTTTCGTGTGCAAAACTGTTCAAAAATTGGAAGTAGTTTGCCTTAAAATTTACCCAATTCGTTACACTAAATTGGACGACCCCTCCCTGCAGACCTGTTCCCGCACAGGGGGAAGACAGTCCGCCGCTAGATAAATGGTTAAAACTTCTCCAAACGACTTGTCTGCCTAATGGGAGGGCACACATGCTAAAATGAAGAAATAAAGGCACTCATGCTGCTCAATAGGAGTTAATGTTGAGACAACTACCTTCCATGTATGTCACTGAGGGGGAGCCTTCAAATTGGAGTAACCAGGCACATGTGACGGCTGCAGATCCGGGGCTAGGGGAAAAATGTGGAAAAGAAGCCAGCTTGAAAGCAGTTAAGGATTGGGGGGAGGCCCTCCCCACCCCCACACTTTTTTCCAAAGCTTAAAAAAATAATGATAAAAAAGAAAGAGCAAAAGGAAGTGAGACCAGAGAAATAATAAGAGAATGTTCAATAGCCAATTATGATTAATTTTGCAGTGTTAAATGAAAAAATACGCACATCAATATTCAAAACCATAAAAAATGCTAGGAAGACTTTTCTCCGCGCGCTTCGCGCGCACCTCCAGGCTAAAATGACTAATACAATTGAAAATTTTGTCTGGTTTTCTAAAATTTCTTTTCTCCTAACTGCCTAAACGCCCCACTATTGTGACTTGAAGCTCTGAAATATGGATCCCTGAAAGTTCTAATGTACGACACTAAATGAACCATGATCCTTCCAAACAAAGTCCCAAACCATAGGGACCCGCAATACTCGAAAAACTTTTCGGTAACGGTGCTTCGCATGAGTCTTATATAAATCGATTCTCATTAAAACTGTGCGTAAGAAAACTTTGGTGGAAATGCCTCGTTAGTACTTCCTGTATAAAAGCTTGAGTAAATTACTGCCGTATTTCCAAAGCCCTCGCTGATGGCTTTCGTCACCAACTACCACCATTCTCAGCAATTGACTGACGGTTACATCTTAAATTTGCGATCATCACAAGAAAACTGTTTCATTAGCATTTCAAATTACACCCGGGGAAGCAGGATTTTCCCAAGAAATGGTACATGATGGCCGCAAAAGCCATCGAATTTAATAAAAATCATGTCTCAGCTAAACCATCGAAGTAATTTCTGAACATGGCATTAGTTCAAAGCTTTGCCAAAGAGTTCCATTTAGCATCTACGCCACCCTGCGCAAATAAAAATATCTCCTGGAGAGAGCTGAGGAGTGTCATTCCCTCCACTTAGAGACTACACACTTCTCTTCCACTCAACAAAAATAAGAACAATTCACTAATGCATGAGAATTTTTTAATATATGATCAGTTTGAAACATTGCCAAAGATAGCACCATTGGTATGTAAGTCAACTCTGACAAACAAAATTTGCTCAAAGGGCCGGGAAAGGCCCATTTCCCTCTAGACCCCTCCCCTGGACGGCACCTCTGCACTAGGTGACAAAGAAAGGATCCACCCGGGGTTCAAATAAGCATAGAAATTCGCTTCAAAGCTTAAAATGAAATAAGAACTCCAAAACTGATTACACATCTCTTGTGCAAAGAAGTAAAATTACACATAAACAACGTAGAAATTTCCCCCTTCTTGAGCAATTACACAAAATAAATAAATTCCAAGGTTACCGGTAATTAAATGTAAAATTTCACTTAAAACTTCCGGAGTTTCCATTTTAATTAAATATTCTGAGAGGAAGTATCGTAGACGCACATTTACATACTTACCTGCACGGGAGGCGATCCGTCTTTGAAACTGGGGGAGGGGGAATATAGTCAGTGACACTATCTAAGCGGAGCGCCACCATGAGTTGGCGCGGAGCGTCCAAAGAAAATTTTGGCCAAAAATAACCCCCAGATCACCGGAAATGGCCCATTCTAGGCTTTGCAACGTGAAACTATGACAACAAGTATATTTCCTTAAAAAATGGGCATATTGTAAAAAGTCTAGAAAAAGGTTAGGTGTTCCGATTTCCGAATATAGTCAGCGTCACTATCTAAGCGGAGCGCCACCGTCAGTTGGCGCGGAGCGTAGAAAATTTTGGCCAAAAATACTACCAGATCACTGGAAATGGCCATTTCCAGGTTTTGCAAGGGGATACTATGACAACTGTGACAAGTATTTCCTAAAAGAATAAATAGGCCTATTGTGAAAAGTCTAGAAAAAGGTAAAGTTGTCTGATTTCTGGATCTGCCGGGTTGATTTCATGGAGGGGGGGGTATAGTGTACAGTATCACCCCTATGCAATTTCATGGGGGTGATATATACCCCCACCCCCCCCCCGATCGCCGCCTGTGCTTACCTGCTTACACCGAATTTCCGCTGAGTTTATCTTGGGTGGGATTGCGACATCATCCAATTATCAAATTTTGGTGGCGCCACTGGGCTCTGAATTGTTTGTTGATTCTACGTCTGAATGAGACAGAACTACTGTACTGCCATTTTCATTTATAATGATTTTGTTGTAAGAGTCACCAAGTTTCGAAATTTCATGTGAAATTTTCAAAAAGTTCCCATGTCGTGATGGACGTACATCCGGCTCACGCCTGCCTTGGGCACTCGCTAGACCACCCCCCCCCCTCTTTAAAGGCAGCAACTTTCCCAAAACCATTTTCAAAACACTCACTTGCAACAAACCCAAAACACGGTTGTTTTCAAGTTGTTGCACAGTGTAGACAGGGTATGAGAGAATTTCAAAACATTTTGAAAACGTTTTGAAAATGTTTTCAAAGAAATGTCATGTCAATTCTTGGGTAAACATTTTTCAGATTGGGAAATACCGTGTCTGCACTGTGCAACAAACCGAAAAAGCGTGTTTTGGGTTTGTTGCAAGTGAATGTTTTGAAAATGTTTTTGGGAAAGTTGCTGTGTATACAGGCCTTAAAATTCTACATGGGCCTGTATACACGAGCAACATTTGCAAAACATTTCCAAAACACTTCACTTGCAATAAATCCAAAACATGCTTGTTTTTGGTTTGATGCACAGTGTAGACAGGGTATACAGCAATTTGAAAACATTTTGAAAATATTTTCAAAGAAATGTCATGTAAATTCTTTGAAAAACATTTTCAAAATGTTTTCAAATTGGGAAATACCCTGTCTACACTGTGCAACAAACCAAAAACAAGCATGGTTTAGGTTTGTTGCAAGTGAAGTGTTTTTGGAATGTTTTGCAAATGTTGCTCATGTAAACAGGCCTTTACAGGTGACGGTTATTAAAATATTCCAGCATGTAGCACTTGAGGCACTGGACTAGTGTGTTGCCACGATACTTCTCAACCTTTTATCAATTTTGGTTATACTGCCCGTCACGACAGGGGAACGACTGACTTCGAAAGTTGAGAAAACAGAAAACACTCACCGTGGCGTTAGGTAAATCAGTGGGAGAGGATCGCTTGCAAGTCCTGATTCATAGTCAGATGATTTACAGTATAATATTTTCTCATTTGTAAATTCCTAAAGCATAATATATCTAAATTTGGAATGTTTCAATGTAACTTAAAAACATGGGGAGTGCCAAGCATTTCCTGTGATCTGTGGGACATTTTTGTCAAAATTTTCTGTTGACTCAGCGAAACTCATGATGATGCTACACTAGATAGTGCTGGGTATTCCCCTACCCCCCTCGTAATATATAGGGAGAGGTTGGGGTGGTCAACAATGTGAAAGAGACGGAGCAGGGCGTGAATCACGTGAATGATAACATGCAGGGCATTTCGCGTCGTGTTTAGACATTTATTTGTAGAGTGTGGGTAAGCTGGCTGTCCACTAGAAAGCAGGTCGGTAGCTTAGCGCATTTAACAGTGAGGTGTACCTGAGTACAAACTATAACTTGATTTTCAACCAACCTTAACTTTCCTTGCACTCTGTAATAAAACTTCTCAAAGTTGAGGACAGTGAGAAATTTACTGACTCTGTAACATTACAACTTCTGCTTTCAAAATTTTATGAAGACTAACTATTGAACCTATGAAAACTGTGCCTATATTTTTCTTTTTGGGAGAAGTATTGGTGATATTAACGTAACGCCAAAATTGTAATCGTTCAATTAATTCGGGATTCCGTTTTGTTAATTTTTCATTTTCGGTGATTTTCCCGTTTTCCCGCCGTTTTCCGTGTTTTGTCCGTTTTTCAATAAATAACTTTTATTATGAATTGTGTACTTTTTCACGCTGCTAAGCTGTATAAGAGTACTAGTAGACCTTGATAAACAGTAGTAGTATCCATTGTTCTCTGCTTTGGGTGTTCTAAATTTGAAAGTTTACAGCTTCTGCTCACATTTCTAATGTTTTTTTTTCATTGCCAGTCAAAAAAAAGCAAATTTCGTGTTCTGTCACCTATTCCGTGAATTATGTTAGTTTTTCCGTAACACGGAAAATGTTAGCTTTATATTAAGGGTGATTTTAAAACAAAATTACTTATGTAACAGGACCATGACTGTACCTACTTTTCTACTTTCATAAGAATCAGCTTGCTACAAAAGATTTACTGTCAAGGGAAGAGCAGGTTCTCAGGGACAGAGTGACCGGAATCCCTAAGTAAATCAACCATTCTGACTGGCATTCACATCTTTGGATAAACAAATAGTGGTCAAAAATGGCAGAGACATTAAGAGCTTGCATATAGAAGCTGTCATGCAAAATGAAAACACGAGAAATGAAATCACACAATGATGTAATATACTGACGTTATAATATATTGTGAACTCTACAGAGTGTACTCAAACTTATTTCAGTACACCCTCAATGTTTTAATACAAAGTCTGTCAAATCCTGGAAGTGTATTAAATAGTTTGTATGAGTGTGTGTTTATATACAAATTAGCATGCATTACAATGCTTGATGTCCTAAAACTTCTTGCATGCCTATGAGGTAGCTGAAACCCTGCATACTCAAAAAAAAAAAAAAATATCACAAACAAACAAAACACCCCAGGACAATTTCCATCAGCAAACTGAAAACATAAAATGATACTTTGAGGCAGGCAGTAAATTAAGTCCTATGAAAATGGCATCACAGAGCTTCCATGAGGTAAAACTGTTTCTACTAAATATTGTACTATTTCAGTTCAACTGTCATAAATATTTCTGAAGCAAATTATTACGTAAGAGATACTACAAAAGCATCCATATTCACATTAGTTTGTAAAAAGATGAAACAAAGATGAATTCTCATGTCAAACGTCAATCTTCCACACATTCCACTTCCATCAGTATGTATACATGTCTATGTCATGTCCCTCGCTACTTCCCTCCCTACTTCCCCCTTCCCCCCCCCCCCTCCTAAATGTGTTCATGGGAGTATTGAACAATTCTTGTTTTGCATATATTTCTTCACTAATTTTCACCTGGTTTTTTAATTTTATGTAGACAGGGACACAAGTTTACAGATAGTATGGAAAAGTAAAATTTGTTAGGTATGTCATACCCTTGCATCTATGATAACGAATTATCAGGATTCTTGCAAACTTCACAGACACTTTGTAAAAGTCAAAGAGGGAGAATGTCTAATGATAGGTAGGAATACCATTTTTTATTAAAAAGATTTTGCAATTTAAAGAGATCTTAAACTTTTTTTTTCATATGGGAGTTCATTATGACATTTAAAAAGAACTGATACAGAACCATTTCATCTGTAGAGGTGGACCTCACTCCCAAGCAAATCTTATTTTTACACAATGCTGCTAGTTATATGATCTGCTTGGATTTTTGTCAGTTTCCTTTCTATAAAAAACTGTTCTCAACTTCGTTCCCAACTAATCATCCGAACATGTTGTATTAATATCCATTTCAAAGAGGCTTCTTTTTGAGCACCAATGTTTCAAATCTTCCCTTGGATTAACAAAACCAAATTGATTTGTTCAAAAGAAAGCTTACAGAACAGACTTTCTCCTTTTCATACCCTTTCTTTCATCCACAACCACCCCCTCTCCCTCCCCGCCTCTTTCCTTTACCTTACTTCACTTTCTGTTGTGAATCTCCTTGATGGTTTAAATAATGACTCATGGAAAAACACCATACCACAGCAATGCCATATCCATAATAGACAATTTAAATCAAAATGAAAAAATATAATGTATTGAAATGCAACATAAATGGCAGGAAGAAATAGCTGGGAATTTGTCCTTTGTAGATGACACGGACCCAAAGAGAAGCTTCTGTAATGTCACATTTAGTCTTCACCTGAGGTCATACAAGACTATTTACATACATGATTAAAATGCAATATTGCAGAGTTTGAGGTATTACATAATATAGAAACAATATCTGCTGTTCAGGAAAAGGAAAGGAACTACAAATGTAGGGTTTCCAGTCTCTGACTGAATGAGTCATACTGTATAGAGAAACTTCTTCATAGATACATCACAACATGGCAGGAAATCCAATTTCGTAGAGATCATGTTTTGGTCTTTGTGTAAACTTAGATTTTAAAATATGAGGCAGTGGTTGCAACGTAGTTATAGCCTGAGAATTAAAGGGCTGTAAATATCGTACGGCCAGATTAACAAGCAATGATTACAGTCTGCTACCGAGAAAAAGTTGAAGGGAGTTGGTATTTGCAAATTGATCCAAGCAATAAATATCGCCTTGTATCTCCTCCGTAAACATCCCATAAATATATCCACACGGGGAAACACCAAAATTACTTGTTTCTGGTTTACAAATGAAGAAGGTATGTGAAAAAGAAACATGACTTTAATTTAATCACCCCTTGAAAGATGTAAAGAAACTTTGTGTTTGCAAAGAGAATGGGGATACTTCCTCCTCAACAGACTTTCTTTGAAATGTTATATCTGTAGAACTTATATATCATATACTTCCTCTGCAGTAATACTGCTTTTACAGAGCTCACAGCTTGAGAACTTTTTACTGTCCAAGCCAGAGCTAAAATAAGAATTTTTTGAGCATACACAACTTCTCACAGAAGTAGTTTTTTAATTTAAACCTTTTACCATTTTAGAGTTTTGTAAACATTCACAATGGCACTACATAATCAGCTCTTTTAATGTGTGGCTATTAGACTATACAATCATGGCAAAGTTTCATGCAAATCATCAGACTACAAAATTCAAATCACATTGAATAGGTAGAAATAGAACCTTTACATCTTATCCCTGATATGTGTACTTAAAAATAACATCAATTACATCCACTGATGGACGACAAAAATCACACATTTAAACAACACTTCTGCTGCTGCAGAAAATTACTATACGTCTAAGACTAATGTATTGCCTTAAGAAAGGCTTAAAAGGACCATTTCTTATTCCACAAAAAAAAAAGAGAGAAAAATACATGAAATGTACAAAAAATATTACATATAAGAACAGGAATATCAGCTGATGTGAGATATGACTCACATAGCCTACTTTGTGATGGGTGACATAATATTTACAATTCCTGACTTGCTAGAAGGACAGAGGTAGGTTATATCTTCCATGAGTTTATATCTTTGAGTTAGGGAAAAACTTTCCTATTTCTTCCTTTACAATAAAAACAATTCATCAAGAAACTCAGGAGGGGGCTGGCTAAAAAGATTTATTCCCATCCTCCCTTCTTTAAGCCTGTTTTTTTCTAGGACAGTTAAGAGGTTCAGGCGGGCTCTAACCCTCTTGATTTCTTCTGTAACTTTTTTTGTATATCAAAAAAAAAACAAATCTCTACCTGAGACAAACCAATACACCTGATGACAAATCAACTATTTCCATGAAATACAGAGGCCGAGGTACATACATACAGACTGTTTTGAAACTTTTACTTGGTAGAATGAAATCACACCTTTCCTGAGTTTACTCCAACGTAAGAAAATTTATCCCAGTAGTGACAAGTACCAGCCACATGGTGGCAATTTGTTCTCAATACTGGGGAGACATGACCTTTTTTCAAATAATTTATTGTGTGAAAAATCAGTCACTGGGCATTTTCTAAAATATTGGGGGAGGCATGTCCCCCCCCCCCCGTTCCAATGGGATGACCAGCCATTATGAGGTAATGGAGGAGGTCCCTGCTAACAGTTAAATATAAGTGATTGAAATAGTGGCAATAAACAATGGACTGATAGAACAAAGGATAACTAAGACTACTGGTGAAACAAGCTTACTTTTGCAAGTTCTTTTACCTAATAAATAAAATGGCAAATATAACTGTTACTTTAGAATGCTTTTCTATATTATATCCTGCCGGAATCTTGGACAATGAAAAACTTATTCATGATGATAATTTATCACAAATTTGTTTTTATGTACAAAAAGGTTGGTTAAGGAGGAACAAATATCCTACACTTATGGTAATATTTGACAAGTATCCCTGAGATGTTCAATTCCTTAAAAACTGAATAAACTAAGACATTTTTATCAAAAAAGAAAAAACATATTAAAAAAAAAATAGGAAGGTAGTAAATGAGTCCAAAATGTTTAAATTTTTAGGTGTCTTGAGATCCTATTTATGTCCACATGAAATGATGGTGACTACAGGTTTTGTGGTTTTACCTCTGAGAAAGTAACATTAAACTGTAAAATAACACCATGATTTTCCCACATTATATTTTACATTGAAATATAATCATATCACTTGACCAAAAAGATTTTTTATGTAATACATGAATGACATCAGTGATAGATTTATCACCACCAGGACCCCATGGATGCCTCTAGTAAGAGCCTCTGGATCTGTACTGTCTGTTTCTTATATGTAAAATTCATCCAACTGGCAAGGCGTTTGCCTAGTGAGTTATCTGCCACTAAATGACATCAATTTCATTCATCCAAATAAAATTCTGCTGCCCCAAAATAGTAATGTGACAGTCTCTGACCAAATTTCTCAATGCAGATGTTGTCTACACTTGTAACTTTAAATAGTGAAACCTTCAAAGACAGTCTCGCAAGATAACCGATGACAATGAAAGCTATGACTTTTTGGGACCCCTTCACTTTGCCATGATGCAACTCACAAACTACCAAAATGGAGAGACACAACAACTTTTGTGCTCTCCTTTACAATAACTACTGAGAACCTAATGGTTCACAACTTTGGACCTTGACTGGCCCATCCTTTGCATTGGGGGCCCCTCCTCTGCATTGGGTGCTTGCAAATTTCTGCCACCCTAGCCCTTCTCACTTTTTAAAACCATACAGTGTTACCTGCCCTCACTTCTAACACTTTTAGGGCATTGCATGTTATCCACTTTATTTTGAAATGATTCATCTCTATCTTCAAATCTACCTTGACATTCAAATTTACACAACACTGACGAGTAGAACTGTTGCTTATATCTAAAGGGGCTTAAGATTTTACTCAGACAATTACAATTCAATTTTAAAAGAGTGTTGTGACAAATAAAAGTTACAGTAAAAGTAAGAAAAAAAATCTTAACACACTACAATGGCAACTATTTTGGATACAAATCAATAAAAGTCCCTTACTTGTTTTTACAGCAAGGTTCTTAAAATGACATATCAGTCATGTGATTTAAAATACTATACCCATAGGTCTTTTGTAACCTGATCTACTGTGGTAGCCTCTCAACCACAGGGTGTAAAAGAAATAAAGAAACGATGACAACTCCTGAAACGATTACATAGTTAACGGTTTTCACTTAGGCACATATGTTTGACCAATATACAAGGTGTATAAAAGACCGACAGAACCTGCTAGTCCAATACTGTCATGAAAATATACATAACTCCACGAAGAATCGTATGGAAAACATTCAAGACTGCCAAACTTCAAAATAATGTAATTTGCAGTTGCCATTATAAGATGAGGTTGACACTCTCTCTTTTAATAAAATACATATGTGCTGTGATGCAGGCGATACTGGAAGTAGAAGTGTTTTTACAAACAGAACAAAGTATTTCTACATTTGGGGTATACCTAGACACCAATTCCAAACCAAACAAGCAGAGTACACCTTAAATACCATGTCCCGATACATGAAATAAGTTGCTTCACCTAAAATAGAGAAATTTTTCTTTTCCATTTTACACATCCACAGCTGAGAATATGACAAGTTCAAAAGTTTTGAGTGAAAAATTTAAGTACAATATGCCAGATTCCACTCTCCCCACAGGAGCATCACATGAAATTCTCGTGCATATGCTGACACTGAATATGGCATACACACAGATCTATATTTTCCTCATACATTAAGCAAGCACCAATATTCCAATAAATAACGCATCTTTTTCTTGTCTCCAATAAATAACACACATCAATCATAACCTCACCACTGACCTTCCTCTTCACTGAGGATACCTTTCTCACCACCTTTTCAAATGTACCACATGACACCCTTGGCATTATACCTAATAGACTTGATGCATATGACCTCACAGGACATAGAAATCAAAGGACAGCATTGGTTGAGGAATGCACATAACTATAGTATACATTACATTTATTGTTTGTCCTCTGGCAAAACTTTGGGGTGGGTTGTTCACTAGATGGTGACATCAATTGATAGAGTCCATATGCCCTCATTTCCTGTCACACTGAAAGAAAGCTTACATCCATCAGAGAACAAGGAAAAGTTTGTATTAAACCTTAAAATTAGCATATTGTCTCTCATTCCTTCCACTGTCTCTCTTCCTCAGTAAAGTTTCCCTTCAAAGAAACTACTGCAAGTTAATCTACCATAGGTGATGTTTGGTTCTAAATAGGACTTGACATTCTGTTCATATGAGGTATTCAAACTGTTTTTTTTTCTGGGGTGGGGGTGGGGTTGGGGGTGGGGGGTTGTCACACATGAAAGTATCAACCAGTGAATTTTAGAAATCTCAAACTGAGCAAACCACGAAATTGATGGAGGAAAGTGCTGTTGAGCAAATCTGTTCGATATCTAACAAAACTTTGCTGTCTTAAGCCTTCCATACATTGCCTATGTTCACATCTAATGACAACAGCATGATCAGAATGTGGTCTGATCAGGACCATGTCATCAAATTACTAAGCAAAAAGTCTTTGTGAACAGGTAGTGCCATAATGCCATCAGATCAAAGTCTGATGAAGGAGTACTTATCAAATCTGACCCCAGGCTGTATCTCTAAGGAAACTTTGCAACTCTGGTTCCCTAGAGTATTCAGGTCAAACTACATCAACTACTGATTTTTATATGAATGCCCTTGAGGAAAAATACTGAGTGAATTATACTCATCTCTACTCATCCTTGTAGGTGGAGCCACAGAGCTGTGATCCAATCATGTATATGCATGAACAACAGTATTAATATGCATGACTTCCAAAATAAAATCAAGGTTGTAATGTGAGTGTTTGTAACCTCACATCTGCACATGAACGGAAGGAGTTGTATTCATATATAAATGATCATCTATTTACGGTGATAATCATTCTCTGGTTACACCTGTTAGATATGAATCACCACTTTCATCTGGCTTGTAACTTTTTTAAGTTCAATGCAAATAAATAGTATATGCAATTACCACATGGGTTTTGTTTCTTTTAATGAATGGGCAGAAGTCCCACTCGTTTCATGGCAATGGACAAAAAAATAAAAACATAAAAGAGCATCTCATATTTAAATAATGCACGCACTGTATACAAACACCATGCATGCACGCTCACTGAGTAAATTTACAATAAAGGTCAACTGAATGACCTCTGATGGTTCAATATGAGGTAAAATATAACTGGAAAAACATAAAGCAAAAACAAAAGCAGATCACAAGAATAACCTGAAGGTACAAATATTTAAACATAGCAGTTTTTCACTGAGGTAGATGAATTTTTGAAAACAACATCTTAACATCTCTATAGTATAATAAAAAATATGTCATTTCAATTGACCTGATAACATCCATTTGTCATCTTTTGTGCCTTCTGTACTTCTCTGTTTCCATCAATGAAACACTCAGCTTATAAAATGGTGGATAAAGGAAAACCTCGGAGGAGTTAATGATGTTTAGAGGGCTTGTACTTCATATCAATCACTAGTGCACACAGGCTCATAGAAGGATGTCCTTTTAAACAAACACACCACTGTAAGACTTAATACATGACCATACTGTATTCTATTTGGCACCCCTTTTTTGGTACCTTTATTTTTCTTTTTTTTCTTCTTCTTCTTTCCTTATTTTTTTTTTTCCTGACAAATATTTATAAAATACCTGGGATAATTACACTCCCTCAAGTTTGTTGCAAGACTTTCATATATTTGGTCACTTGACCATGAATTCCCTGATATTTGTCAGCAAGTGGAGACCATATTTTGTATAATTTCCCTACGTCTAACCCTAAATGATTGGAAACAGCACAAATGAAGAAAATTATTATCTTTGCCCTTTGCATTACATTTTGAAAAGATGGGATGAAACGATTCCCTGAGATAAATAAACCATCTTTTCAAAAGACATACAAAACTTGCAAATACTCAAAATGCTTCCAATACTTTGTAACCAGTGCTAGTTATGTCTGGACAGTGACTTAAAACCTCACATTCTGGATTTCTGCTGATATAAAGAGCAAAATGGAGCACGTGCCTTTAAGAATCTCCACCTCCTGAAGGAATGACAAGAACTACAGCCAAATGACCACTGTGATATAAAGCTGAATTAATTTGTTAAAAAATACCCGTACTTTTTCTCAGCTAAATGTAACAATGGTCTCTGATGATAAAAAGAATGGCTGAAATTTCGAAAGTGTTACACACAACTTACAACCTTTATTCTGAAACAGTAATAGCCCTTTCAGAATTAAAAGGGATTCTAACTCATTTTTCAGCACCTTCTCTGACATTTACTGACTGCACAGGTGCTTATCAGTGAACAGTGGTTGCCAGTGAAAACATGTAAGGTGGTATGATGCACCAACTCAAAACTGTCACAGTGTTAGGACAGGATAAGAAGACGAAGTTTTCAACCTGGGCACAAAACAACATTAATGAGATATTATCCACAATCCTGATTCCATGTTTTGCTTTGATAAGTTGACCATAGTAACACTTTTGAAATGACCTCCATCCCTAAACTCTCAGAAATTCATAAACTCCTCCTTCATCTGCCAGACAAGGATAATCAAGCAACTGTGACATCTCCATTAAAATGGTCATTGCTATCGTTAAATGCCCTTTAGTTTTCACCAAAAGTCATGGACATATACCACCTGATTTTATTGTGATGACCCGTATGATGTTGTAATTTCAGCTATGTAACTCTTGCCAGGCTTTTACTCTCTTCATGCTTCCAAGAAGGAATGACACATCTTAATGGATCAGTCAAGACAAAACATGGATGCACCACAACCATGTGATTATCCTTGTGGGTCTCCACCAAAAAAGAAATCTCTCAGACTTGAGTTTCCTCTGGCATTGTGCTCTTCAGCATCTTCTCTAACAATGGCACTTCTGTCTCCCTGCTTCTACCAACAAGCTCTGGGTCCATATACCTTACATGTGGCCTGATATCATCTGACCAATAGTTATCATCTATCACAGTTTCCTGATAAACTGCCCCTGCCACTGCTCCCTTCCCTTGTCCATGAGTTGGGTAATAATTATCTCTATGACTGCCTTTGTTTTGCAATGATACCTTTGTTCCATCTTTGGGGTTGTCCCCTGCCTGAGATGACGAATCAACAAATCCTGAGGAAGCTGAATGGTTGCTCAAGTCTGAGTCCATATTCAAGGTTTCTTTCAGTGGGTAAACTGGCCTTCCATTTTGATATATTCCCTGCAACATAAAAATGGAATTAATTTGATATTCGCTCAAAATATTTGCTCTCACATTCACAGTTCTTGTTTACACCAGTTACATTTATTTCCATACATATTTCACTAAATTTTTACTATTCAAGAGCTGCATATCTCAAAACTAAAATTTCCAGATTTCAGATATGCAAAATCCATTTTCTGTGTAGTCAAGCCTATAACACCACATGCTACACTGCACAAACATTGTTTTCACCTCATAACCTGTTATAGTTCACACAAGGTCCTAGCTTATTTTGTGCAGTCTTACATTAAGCCTAAATGTTCAGAGGAAACATGGTAATACTAGCTACTGTTATCACAAATGTATTACCTCTTCCCAAACTTTAAAGCATAGTTGGCGATCAAAGTAAAAACTCTAGAATATGCCCATTTAGACTGTGTTTATAATCATACTGTGTACTTGCACAGTGTAAAATTCTCTGTGAATCCTGTTATAATGTAAATTCGAAAACTCTCAAAAGCACATAGGGTAACTTTGGTGAATTTCGACCGCTTAAGCGTTTTTGGTTCAAAAAATTTAAAAGAGCAAAGTCATTGAACCAACCTACCAATGGTCAACACCTACAATGCCTGTACTTCCATTCTGTGTATGTCCTTTGTTTAATTAGGTTTCTCTTATTGGAATGTGTAATGATGATAAAAGTGGTCGAAAATGAGGCTAATTTCAACCTACCTTAGGGTAATTTCGACCACCCCATTGAAAACCATGCAAATTTAAGGTAAAATGAAGTTCGCATGGGTCATAAGTGGTCATTGCACAGATGTTGTGGTAGAAGTTACATATGAAGGTAACTGTTTTACATTTGTTATGAGGCCATTAATTACGTCACTAAAAATTAAAATAAATCAAATTACAGTAGTTTCCATGATTTTATGCAAGTCAAAAACTAGGTGGTCGAAAATAGCCTGTCACATAGAAAAGTGGTGTGTGAATTTCCACCTACCCACTAAATGAGGGCAGTAAAAATTTTGGGGCAGGTTCTTTTCATGACAACATTCCAACAACCCATTTCTATGTAA
>WURT03037020.1:0-14965 GCA_009936505.3 Holothuria glaberrima
TTCCTTGTTGCTAAGGATAATTTGCATGGCAACCATCCGGCAAACGGCAATGAATCGCTCCAGGAGCGATTTCATTTTTGCCGGATGCGTTTTTCACCAGTTGCCGGATAGCCGCATTGCCGTTGCCGTGTCAGTGTGAACAGACCTTCATTTTACTTTAAGAATTATATCTTTGCCGTTGCCGCCGCGTTTGCCGTTGCCGTTACCGTTACCGCACAAGTGTGAACGTACCTTTAGGAATCGAAAGGCCTTGGTAATCAGGACGGGAACTTGCGTGCGCGTGCGTTTAGCTTTCCGACCTGAAGCTCCTCCGTCCTGAAATCGAAAACTCGCTGTTGTAGTACGCGTCCATCCTTAACATGACTGAACGTTGAAACTGGAAGTTCCACACTGTTTCCGTCCTTTTTTACTATCGGTACTATCACTGTGCAGGCAGCTAATATTAAGCCTGTCCATGATTTTTACCGCTTTCTTGCACACATTCTAAATTAGTCCCGACGAAGGACCTCGTCATAAATAGAAACAGCTTGTAATTTAGAGTGAAATGTTACTAATTGATGAAATGGGCCGAAAGTCTTTATGTCAGAAAGAAATTTAAGTTGAATGTGCGCTTGCTTTCTCATTAATACAACAAGAATACATAACTTGAAATTCGCAAAAGAAGTAATCAGCGGATGAATTTATCATAAAGTTTAATGTGATGCGAGCTGGATGCGGGCGACGTAGCCTATTAACAAAATAATTGACTTGCGCATGCGGAGCAGTTTATATATTTTTAAATTGGCCCAATTGTAAAGTATTATCAATCATGAAGAAGCGATTCTCTTGCACGTCCGAAATGGCCGCGAATTTTTTTCTCCACTTTAAAAAAGATATGACCAGCTGTAAGTATCACTGCAGTTACAGAAGGCGAGTCGAGTAGCGTCAATTGCAGCAGGTAGGCGGGAGGAGCCGGCCGGGAGCTGGCAGAATGCCTGTTCGATTTAGCAACAAAGTATTTTTACAAGGGAGATTTTTGAGAGCATAATTCGGGATGCTGAGTGTATTAAATCGCCAAAAATTACGACATTGAGTTTTGGAGGGAAATTTGGGGATTTTTTTTTCACCGTCGTCAATGTAAAATGCACCCACGTCCATCCTTAAAATAACACCACAGTATGTGTGAGTAGGCATACTGTGCAGTTGCGCCTACTAGTCAGGTAAGGGTATTTACGGCTGCTCGAAATGAAGGATCAACTTATTCTCCGTTGCTACAATATCGTTCATGATAGCGGCCAAGACGTACTAGGCTACAGTAATTGTATTTGGCTCTCGTGAGTGCAGATAGTTCCCACCCGACTCTTGGAGTACTTAACCCCCAACCCACCCCAGCGAATTACGCAAAGCCTATTAATCGAAACTTTTGCTTATTCGAAAATGCAAAAAAAAAAAAACAACTTTTGGACTTCACTTGACACGACCTGAATTTGTAACACAGGCAGAACTCAAGTGCTCAGAGTGACAAAACATGGACAGTTTCCGCGCACTACAATGAAATGTATTTGCAAGCAAATACAGTTGTTCTAATCTTGTTCAAGACCTTAGTTACTGTAGTGCGCCGCACTACAATGTTGTCATTACTAGCGGACTGCTCGGCTTTGACTCAGTGTTTCCACTGTACCCATTATTCCCGAAATCATGGAAATCTGTCTACTGTAAGGTACATTTCGGGGAAACCTGGAAATGGCGGATGGCGAATAGACATGGTATATCACTTGACAGGGTAAAATAATGAATCAGCCATTGTAGTGGCATATATGAAACGTTTTTGAAAATTTCAGTAAACACCAAGCCATTGTTAGGAGATATTGGATTCCACAAATCCTGGAAAAATGAATTCAGAATGTGGAAACGCCTCTTTACTAAATAAGGCTGCGCCTAGAGAAAGTAGTTTGAACAAATATTCTTGTTTGACGTTCTAACGACAGCAGTAAGTCAATCTGTGGCCGTCGTGAAATAAAAATCCATGTAACAAAAGCAAACACAATGACTTCATGAAAGGTTAGAGAGTTAACTCGATGAAAGAGCTCTGCGGATTAATTCCTAGAAAACGCGATGAAATGTGATTAAGGCCCTAGTTACCAGGTTACCACTGAGGTGTAAAGCATGGAGTACATTTCAATTACAGCAATCCTGCTTCTTCGTTAACACGCAAGGTGACACCTATCGTATACTGCTTAAACGCTAATTCACGTCATTGCTATGGATTGAGAGCTTTGTGCTGTATTCCTGTCATATTTTAGTTCAGTGGTGAGAACACAGAGCAAAACATCTGACATAGCAGAGATCTGGATGAAACTGTACAAGTGCCGTTGTAGCAGAGTTCTGCTACACCGGACGTTCTACTCGCGCGGCGGTTTCACTCAGCTACATATATCATGCTGAGTAAATAGTGGCCGCAACGTGTAAGTAGTAATACACAGAGTTGATCGCGACACGATTGCCTGCAGAATTCCAATGTGGCACTGGTCAATGATTTGGTTGAATATGAACAGAGAACTGTACATAACGTAACAGCAATCGAGTCGGACTCGAACTCTACAGATGCTGTATGATGAATTTACTGGCCACAATGTACAGTTAGAGTTGATCCCAACAGGAGTGCCTACAAACTGACAATGTGGCTGTATGGCCTGTGTTGGCAGGTCAAGGCTTTGGTTGAATATATGACCTTAATAAGCCTTCAAATATCAAACATTTTTGCAAACCTTTTTAAAGGTGGTGAAATATAATTGGTTTTAGTGAACTTAGGGACTAAATAGGCTAAACGCCGTACCAAATCCACATCAAAACTGGCTTGACTTCACACTGCAAGGACTTGCCTACTACATGCACTACAATTCTACGTATTTGCGGGCAAATGCAGTTCTAGTTCACTTTGCGTCCCCCACACATCGGCTGCGAATCATACTTACCAGTACGCCCTCTATTACTCTACTATTGAACTCGCCTGTAGACTCTCCGTCCGAGTTCAGTAGTAGAGCGGAAGAGGGCGCACTGGTACGTAGGCTTCTGAGCCGATATGTGGTGGACGGAAACGAACTATAGTCTTGAACAAAACTATGCAATGCCATGGGCGGCGATCCGTCTTGGAAAGTGTGGGGGGGGGGGATATATAGTCAATGTTACTATCTAAGCGGAGCGCCACCATCAGTTGGCGCGAAGCGTACAAAGAAAATTTTGGTCAAAAATATCCCCCAGATCACCGGAAATGGCCCTTTCCAGGCTTTGCAACGTGACACTATGACAACAAGTATTTCCTCAAAACTAGGCACATTTCAAAAAAGTCTAGAAAAACGTTAAGTGTTCTCATTTCCGGATCTAGTCAGTGGTATACTATCTAAGCGAAGCGCCACGATCAGTTGGCCCGGAGCGTAGAAAATTTTGGCCAAAAATACCCACAGATCACTAGAAATGGCCCTTTTCAGGCTTTGCAACGTGATACTAGGACAACTGTCAGAAGTATTTCTAAACAAACAAACAGGCTTATTGTAAATATTCTAGAAAAAAGGTAAAGTTTTCTGATTTCCGGATCTGCCTGGTTGATTTCATGGGGGGGGGGGGATATAGTGAAGAGTGTCCCCCATCCCCCCAGGATCGCCGCCCATGTGCAATGCCCTGCTCCTCCATAATGACTCCAATGCACAAGAACAATCGAATAATGCAAATATGTTTGGGACGGTATTGAAACACGGCCATGCAGCAGTGCAGTGAGGCTGCATGTGCGCGGAGCGCGAGAACATTTTGGTACTTTGATAGCTGACATTTCCAAAGAACTCGATGCTTTTGGTCGGGGGCCCCCGGTTCAGCACGGTCCAAGCCCATAGGAGTTGCGCCACTGCCTGAGCCAGGCGCGGTTGTAGGGACCTATTTTGGGGGGAGGGGTATGTGGCCCTTGACCCTGGTAAAACCTCATAAAGAGAACTTGAAGGCCGTGGCCAGGAATTCTGATATGGGGGAACAGGTACCGCAAAAGTGGGCACCGAAAAAGACTATGTTTGTAGCTGGTGATGCCACCAGATGATGGCAGTTTGAGGAAACGTCTGCGCCGGGCGGGGGAGGGGGTGGGGTGCCTTTTCGAGCAAATATATGTGGGCAAACAGGATCCCTTATGTACCTTTTGCCATTCTCTGACGGCCGTAAAATCATAGTTAGGAAATCCACTGCCATCTTCAGTATATTCAGTATTTTGTCTCCCATTGGCTACTTTCTTGAAGCAATTTGGGGGGGGGGTGCAACTTTCTCGTGTGTGGCTTAGAGAATCCCCCTTTTTTGGGCCGTATGCCGTATATTTTGTCGTTTGGTGAATTGGTGTCAACATTTGTCGCTGTTTAAACATGTGTCTAACTGCATGTTAGCCTTATTTATGGATGTCTTATTCTTCCCTTTAAAATGATTCTCCTTTTCGAGTAATAAATTTTTGAAACTTGAGATCTTAAAATGATACACCCACGGGTGTCACCGGATGAGGGCAAGGCAGGCATGACCCCCACACCCCCCCGTTGGGCAAAACTGGCTCCCATTGGGGAATTTTTCCAGTTTCGCCCAGGAGCCTTAGTGGGTATATGATAAAGTGTGTATAACCCCAGGTGGCCTCCCTCAGAGGTCGCTCTAACAAGTTACATTTTTTTTATCAAGGAGAGAAGATTCTTCAGTAAAAACCACAATTTTCCACGTCTTTCGCTGAAACCCCTAAATTTTCAAAGTTCCTTTAATAAAGACCATTAATTTTGATATTTTGTTGAATAAAAACCTAAAACTCTAATGATGTTTCTAGGCTACAGTTAGGTCCTGACAGAAACTTTTGGCTCTCTGAGCTCTCTGCGCGCCGATAGTTTTGGCTGCGCCATTCCACTGGTGACCCAATCGCCGTTGTCGGAGCTTCAGGTTGCTGGCCCATGTCGGGAAACTTGACCTCCTGTCTGGCAAATCCTGGAGACACTCCTGATATTATCAAGCAGCTTGCGAGGCTTGTGCCATTTCCTGCGATGTGGGAGGCATTTTCGATAGTTAAAGGGGTACACAAAACACAAAAAAACTACGCCTATATATGGAAAGAAGCTGGGGTGCGGGGGAACTAACCGCTCACACTGTGGCGGATCCAGAGGGGGTGCCGTGGGTGCACGTGCACCCCCAAATCTAATACTAAAATTAATACGTTCTAACGTGGACCATATCTGACAATTCAATTAGTAATAATAAGATACACCCTAGTGTACCATTGATTTATCCTACAATGTTACATCCATATAATTAACCACCCGGGGCGCCATGGAGTTACCCTTTCACTGCTAGCTCCATAAGATTATCCTACTACTGCTAGCAGTGGCGCCGGCACGGGGGCATGGGGGACACATCCAATCGATTTCCAAAAACTTTTTCGAAAATTTTAAAATTAGCCACAAAGGCGTTTAAGCTATAGATTTCTGTAGGGGTACCGTGTGTTTCTGACTGAATGATGAATCTTTTGTAAGTTGTTCTCAAACTCAAAATTCTCGCAAATCCGACTAAAAGTATCAAAGTATCACTACTTTGTTTACTATATCATACCGTCTCAAACATATTCGTATAATTCAATTGTGAGGGTTTTACAATTACGTCGATTGTTCTTGTGCATTAGAGTCATTATGGAAGAGTAGAGCATTGCAAGAATGCAAAGTAGTGGAATTCAAGGGGAGACAAATTTTATGAAAATTGAAAGCTTATACGAATTACTAGACTTATTGACGGATGCATTTTTTTAGGAATTTAAAATGTTTCAGTGCAAAGTCGGCAAGCAACTTTGTTATGGAAATGATTTTCAAAGCAAAATTTCGGCGCGCTTCTCGCGCATTCGTCACTGTGCAAACTCCATATAACCATTGTTGGGGCAATAATCCATTATTCTGACAAAAACATTTTTTACTACAAAGTACATCTTCGACCTATGTAAGGACTCAGCATCAGTAGAGATTCTTAGAGCAATGGCTGGGTCATACCAAAGACTTTAAAAACTAAACCTACTACCATTGTGCTTGGTGCTCAGCATAAGCAATGGAGTAGGGAAAGCAAGCCAGTGAGCCACAAAAGGCCGTGGTCGGCCCGACTTAAACCAATTGGTTAGAAACTGAGACGTAAAACCTCATCTAACTAACTAAGAGCAATGCAATACCATGGGTATCATATAAAGTATCATACATAGCATGTATTTGTCGTTACACGTTCTTACAACGAGGGCCATGCCTCAGCCAAAATATCACTACATAATAATAGTTTCTAAGTAAGTAATTTAATTGAAAGATTTACCAGAGATAACTGTATTTTGATCTAATCTACCTTACTTAAACAAGAAATTTTCAAGGGGCGGAGTTGTTACCCCTCTACTCAGACAACACAACTTTCATTAGCAGTTAACCAAAAGTAAGAATGCATTTATTTGTGAAATTTTCCCAATACATGAATGATAGCACCATTTTGCAGGGAGCAATCTTAAATGAACAAAAAGCCCACAAAGGGGAGGGGACACGTGTCCCCTCCCCCTAGACTCTTCTCCCAGGACATCTGCACAAGGTGAAAAACTACAGCAGATGCGAATATGCACAATTGACTCACTTTGGGTGTATTTGAGGTGGATTTTAAACACTATTTTCTATGGTGCCCCCAGTCACCAACCTCTGACCGCGGGACTGACTGCCAGGAGCGTCATTGGGGGGACGGGAGACATGTCCCCTGCACTTTTTGAGAGGAGAGGGCACTAACACATTTGTCTCCCCTCCCACTTTTTGTCACCTGAAACTAAAAAATGAGGTAACTAAGACACTACATGTAGGCGAGTAGTGGTGAAGACATAGATATGCTCAGAAGGTATTCTACGTGCTCTTTATCAGGTCCGTAGGCAGTAAGTTCTGTCACAATTCTTTCTATAACTTCAAAAAAATTTCGCGCGCTACGCGCGCTTTCATCTTCAGTTCTATCTAGCTGTAACGCCCGTCATTTCAAACAAATTGGATCTATTCAACGTTAAAGGTTCCACAAATACTGTAGTCGTAGTTCTAGAGGAACACGAAAATGCAACGTTGCGGAGTTCTAACCTATTTTCCCTGTCTTTTGGAAGATTCTACCTTCAACCTCACCATCGTGGCAAACATATGTTGTAAGAAAAAAAAATCAGTTTCGTCTGGGAGCTTTAATGGGTAAGATGAAGAATGTACTCCCCGACGAAGATCGTGCAGTCGCCCCATCAAATTTCTTGGTTTGCTCATAAGTAGGGGACATTCTCGATTAAAAACCCAAACTTTTTGAACTTTAATGAAACAAAATTATTAAATCTTTTTCAATATAACCCCTTTTTTCGGCGAGCTTCGCGCGTCTTATATTTTGTGGTCAACATCACTTAGGTAACCTATTGCATTTATCAGGGCTTAGAGAAGCTGGCCCCAGTCAGGGCGCTTGGCCCCCATGTCGGCAAATCAAAGCACCACCTGGCTGAGCCTGCATGCAGTTTTTCCTTTGGATAATGAAGTGTACCCCCAATTTTCATAGTTACCCCATATATTTAAACATTTGGCGCCGTTTTACATCTGGGTACCCTCCTCTTATAGACTCCTCACCAGAACAGGAGAGAAGTTTTAGGTCAGATGTCCCCCCACTTCCAAAATTAATCGACGCCCCTGCTGACTGCTACTAGCTCCTGTTCATAAGCCAGCCCGTGTAGACGCGCGTTTTATTCTTCCCTGTACTGTAAAAACGTCCAACGCGTGAAGTTCTGTTGAAGCCTTGCTTCGTAATATCCAACTCAAAATCAATTGTGCCTTTAACATTCTATCGCAGACATCCCACTGTTGCTCTCCTTGTCACAGTTTTGATATAAAAACTCATACGCCATACTCAGAGCACCATTTTTTCTAAGCCCTGCAGATGGACGACACTCTCCCACAATGGGTGAATTCAGTGCACCCCCAAACAAAAATCCTGGATCCGCCCCAGCCCCATCCAGAAATGTTGTGGGCGGATGTGTGCTTCTACCCTCAGTTCCAGAAAGAAAACCCCTTATTAGTTCCCTCTGAAAAACTGTTAAATATTTGCTTTAATTTCCTTAAAATTTGACCAATATGTTGCATCAAATTGCATCTAAGGAAAAATCCAGCCCCTACCCCAGTCGAGAACAGTTTCCTACGCCTATGGGTGCTTCGCTTAAAATGCTATGCAGCTTTATAGAAAGTTAGAGGATCTCCGCATCCCCTAATGTCAAAAACAAATCTTCGTCCATGAACAGTACACAGATGACGATCAAATTCAGGGGGACAGCTCTCTATTCCGACGTCTCTTTGTTCCGACGTCTCTATGTTGCGAAAAGTCCGCACTGAGATTAGTGTTAGAGAAAATGTTAGGTTAGAACAAGCCCCCAGCCTCCTACCACCGTCCTTCATGTACACATTCGGAATATAGAGACGTCGGAACAACAAGACGTCGGAACATAGAGGTGTAACCTAAATTCAGTACTTAATTAACCCTCCCCCTCCCCCGCCAAAGTTGGGGACTGATTACTCTGTCTTCTGGCCTAATTCGCTCACTTTTCATTATTTTCGGTGTCTGTGCAAGTGTGCATGCATACTAAAGCCTCGAAGGCTTGCAATCACGGTAAAATAGTGGCGTTTCCAGGATTTTTCAGTAGAGGGAAACAACAGAATACTCGGTTAGGGCAGTGGCAACGGATCATCTTGATACGTCTAGGCCAAAATGTGCACGCATAGCATGCACAGCGAGTCCGAAGCGCAAAATCCGCAAAGGATGCGGTCCAAGGTCTCCTCATATGGCTACTGGTGGGATCCAGAGCCCAAGGCGACTGTGGGGTTCCGGGGACTACGCCGCCTGAAGTTCGAATCATTTTCATTTTTCAGATGCTACAGGAATATTGTCTCAAGTGATGCAATTCTCTTATACTTTGAAATATTTGACACTTTGTAGTACTAACAGAAAAGTTATAGTATACAGTACACATACACATAGCCAAAGTTAGATGAGGTTTTACGGCTAAATAGCCAAAGAACGACGATCCTCGAGAAGTTGTGAAGTATGCCCATGTGCGCCTAGCATGCAATAAATTCCCCTGGCAAGTGAAAATTTTCTTTTTGGATGGCCATACAGCAGGCGCGGTTCTAGGGACATACTTTCGGGGGCGCTAAGTTGCTATTGACCCGGTGAAACCGGATAAAAAGAAGGCCCGTGACCTGGAATTCTGATATAGGGGGCTCCCGTACCACAAAGGTGGACACCGAAGAAGACTATGTTTGTAGCTAGTTGTTGGCGCTAAGTGCGCCCAAAGTTCCCCTTCCCTGGCGGTAATTTCCCCTTCTTCTTAAGATAGAGAGACGTGGAATTTGTTTAACGTCTAAACAAGTGAACGGAACAAGGCTATGGCTAAGATGGTGCCTCTTCAGCTCCTCAAGCGTAGATGAAGAGTTGAGTGCTTTTTGAACGGTGAGGGGACATGCTGCCATGAGCTACCATAAGGTCCCAGGGATGACTCAGCATAAGAGTACACCTAGCTTATGCTAAAAAAGTTAACTGGTACTTTGCGCTTAATGTTCATAAGTAACACAATGTACACTGTGAGGATTGCACGCGAAGCGCGCCGAAATTCAGGGGCGTACTTCATTGCCCAAAGGAAAAACCTGCATGCAGGCTCAGCCAAGGGTGTTGCTTGGATTTGCCGACAAGGGGACCAAGCGCCCTGACTGGGGGCCAGCTAGTCTAAGCACCGACGGATGCGATGGGTTGCTGAACTCGAAATATAAGTCGCGCGGAGCGCGCCGAAAATTTGGAGTTATATTGAGTAAGATTTCACATTTTTGTTTTCATTAAGAAGAATTGAAAAAAGTTTGGATTTTAATTGAAGAATCTGCCCTACTTAAAGAGTAGAACCGAGAAATTTGTTGGGGGCGACTGCATAATCGTCGCCGGCGGAGATAACGTTCTTTATCTTACCCATATAGGGCTCCCTGACGAAATCGAAAAATCTTTTTTCTTACAAAATATGTTTGTCACGAAGGCGAGGCTGAAGAAGAAATCTTCCAAAAGATAGGAAAAAGAGGACAGAACTTCCCAATGATGCATTTTCGTGTTTCTCTAGAATGACTATATCCACTATGTTTGAAACGGCGCGCGTTACCGCTGAACAAAACTGAAGATATAAGGGCGTGTAGCGCGCGAAAATTTTGTTGAAAATATAGGAAGATTTGTTGCAGAACTCACCAGCTAAGGCCTGATAAAGAACGATTTGGAATATTTTCTGAGCATATCTATGTCTTCACCACTACTAGTCTACATTTTGCGCAATTTTTGAGGGGACTAAAGCCCCCTTACCCCTCCCCCGTAGAACCGCCCCTGCCATACAAAGGGGTAGAAAATCTTTCACAAGTGAGCGGAAGAGCTGGCAATAATAACGCCTCTCAAGCGCAGTTAAAAGCATGGAGTTCTCTGTGAACAGCGAGGCCCGGGTCCATGGGCCCCAAAGATCCCTGGCGTGGTTCAGAAGTTTTATTATGGTAGCGCCAGGAGGAGAATTCCCTTTAAGCTGAGTTATGTACAAAATGGGAATATTTGCACGGAGCTTTCCAACTGATCTCCAGCCATGACACTGAGAGCATGGAAGTATTACTCTGACTTCCATGCTGAGAGCACACCAAGTTCTTCGGAGTCATCGAAGCTTTGCAATCTTCGTGAACAGCTTGCAAAAGAATGAGAGAGAAGGAAGTATGTATAATCAAATGGGGATAGGACCAATAAGAACTGATTTAATTTTTTTCTTTGTAAATGTGTTCGATAAAGACACAATCATCCGCCTGACTGAAACTATGTTTCAATAAGTTTGTATAGATAATTAGGCTTCAAATCAGATTCATCGCCCTACTATTGTTACTTAAAGTATTTGTGACATGAAAGCATCTTCATATCCTCTTGATTTGAGTGTTGGCCCCCAGAGTAGTTCATGTGTACTATTGTGTTAATATTTTTTGTGCGAAGTGAGTCGCACGTTTACACTATAAATCATTGACTACTGGTAAAAATGACATACAGGTCAGCACTGACACATTTTCAGTTTTCTCACAAAATATCTGCCTACTGCGTGGCCATTTTGAGTTGGCAATCTTCTACACGAAAAACAACAGTAAACTTAAGACAGCAAACGTTGAATAAAGCCTATGAGTTTGAAGTGGTATTGAAGAAATATGGAAGTCTTCGGGTGAAAGTGCTCATTTTATGGCAGTTAAGGATCAATTTGCCAGAAAAGTACGTCCATCCTTCTTTCGTAAAACAGCCTTTCTCCACTCCCCTATAACCTTTTACAATTTTTAAGATCAATATAAGTTCTGATCGACAATAGCTAAAGGGCATGCCCCTCCCCCTCACAGTGCCACTGGTCATAGGTAGGATTTTTTTTTTCAAAATGGGGCGCAGTATTCCCCCATGCCCCGTCTGAATGTCACGGTGTTGAAGATTGAGTTGTTCAAGAGTATCACTACTCTGCATGATATTTACCTGATGCACAGTATGCTTACACGTACTCGTACTCGGTTTAGTTTCTATTGCAAAAGATATTCTGAGGGCAGGCCGCTTTGCTAGCCTTCACCTGTAGTGCTGGCGATACCATTATACTGCAGTATGTTCTCCATTGACTATCACGCTTTAAGGTCGATAAGCATGATTTTGGTTCTCCGAAGGGTTAGTTAGTTAGATGAGGTTTAACGACACACCAACACGTATGTGTTACACAGTGTCAGCTAGGTAAAAAAGGGAATGGTGGGGTAAAAATTAACTAAAAAAAGCAAAGATGGGGTAAAATTGCACTAAAATGTCTGGACAAAAGCTAAATGCGGGAGTCATGTTAAAATTTACTGTAAAGCTTACTTTCCTTGAGAAAGCCTAGAACAAGAGAAGGGTCAGTGTGCTCGAATAACGTTTCCAGGTTTGGCACTGTGTAGTAGTCAAAAGTTATATTGTTCCCATTCTCGCAGATGTTCATGCAGTAGAAACCTCTGGTTTTCGTTCTCATTCCCTTTCTTTTTTATTTTTTGTTTTATATATTTTTATTTTTAGGTGCCAATTGGGGAGCGTGCCCCCTTTATTTTTTCTCCTCTCCGTTTTCTTTAATGCGTTTCACCATTTTGTTGCTCCTCCTTGAATACGCCAATGTAAAGGGTTCTTACACGCTTGTACAGAAGTAGCTCTGGCAATAAAAGGATAAAAAAAGTTAGAAATAGTAGAAAACACTCTAGGCTTTTATACATTGAGCCTCTCACAACATTTTTATTGTAAGTAAAGAACCAATATAACATGTTCATTATATTTTCCAATGATGTACTCTCTCAAAAGAAGTTTTTTACAACATCTTCATGAAATGATTTTGTTATCTTGTTTCTTCAAATAAAATAAGTATCCAACCAAATAATTTTCAAAACAAATTGAATTACTTAAAATGCAAACAGAAATGGAATACAAGATAGAATATTTGGAGAAGGAGGGGTCACGATAGAGTTATCCCCAGACTGACTTTTGCCCGCTTAGGCTTCAATGAAGGTGCAAAAAAGTATAAAGACGCCCTGAGTTTTCCTTGGAAAAGCTCAGTTGTGATGTTTCTTCTCGCAAAGGTGTCTTGGCAAGTTGGCATCGTCCTATGCAGTCGAAAAGGTCATAATTTGGGAGGCTGAAAGATTCAACTCTCAAGCTTTGAAATTTTGTAAGGTAGTTTTGGACACTTCAAGACAAAACATCTGCAGCTCCCTACCGATGACGGCCCTGTTCTCCACCATCAGGTTTACATGTCACCAAACTATTATATGCACCCCCCACCCCCCCCCACATGCCCAACTTTTTGAGGGAGGTGCTTCTAAAAATACATCCATTACTGTCAATTCATCTCAAGGGCACACATAGAAGCATATAAGAACTAAGTAATGTAATTGATGCATAACCATGTCCAGTAATATGTGGGTAACATTGGTACTGTCCATTTAAGCACCTCTTCTCTTTCCTCTTTCTGGCTGTTTCAATGGTGGGGAACAAAAGTTTATTGACTGATTGGTGTAGGTGCAAGACTCATGAGTTTCACAATGAACAGTAAATCTCATAAATTACAGAAGCCATTAACAATTTCATTTATAGTACCATGGAATTAAATTTGGGCTAAAGAATGACTCTTGCAATATAGCTTAAATAGAAATATTTCAATGTCTTTGAAAAGACTTCTTTTCCAACAAGCTTCCTATCGTAAAACTTCGCCTTTTTATACTTTTGTTGGACAGCTTTGGTGGAATTGTGTTTCAAAACCTCTTGTAACCCTCACCATTATTCATCTTATATATCCATATAAACCCGTTTACGAAGTATTATATTAAAAAAGAATGATCAAACGGTGTTTTGTTCATTACCCATCATATGTGCTTTGAAGATGTTTCATTCCAATGTCCACAATTCTGCATGTAGATGCCCTAGATGTTCCTAAGGCTTTGTTGCCTGGTCCCTGGTACAATCGCGATGTATCACTTACTACTAGTAACTACCAATATTACCATGGGCAGTTGACTATGACAATATTTACTAATATTTAGCTTAAACTTAAAAGAAGTGATATTTAAGAAGTTAGCACTCTAGTAGGTGCTCAATATCTGGAGAAATAAATTTGGTTTCGAAGCTAGGACTGTATCTTTTAAAGGGAATTCCATCGGGTCTAATTAAGAACTTTTCAAAGTTCCATTTGATATCATTGCGCTGAACTGGGTGCCAGATAATTTCTTTAGGATCTCCCATTAAATGAAAGGGATCGTCTGTTGGAGCGGGAAGGCTTGTCTTAAGATAGTTGAAGATAGGATGTGTATTCATTCCATTTACTTCAACCTTCTGAAAAATGGGAAATCTGAAATAAAAAGAAAGAAAAAATAAAAACAAGAGGTGATTGAAATGTTGTTAAACAGTAAAAAGATAATATGCATAATATAAAGCATTGTTGCAATAGCTTAGCCTATATACAAATAAACAGATCTGTTATCCGGCCCAGTACCCTCCGGTTCCTAGCCAATTCTGATTTCAAGTTCCCTTACTTTGGGACATTTTGAGAGGGCCTTTGACAATGCCGTATCCGGAGCAAGTGCTTCTCGTACAATTTTGCAATTACTTTAACTTAAAGAGGACATTTCTTTGGGAGTTAATTTCATACTCCAGCTCACCCTGTAATAGTTGAATGTTCGTGACCATTCACTTTTTAAACTGTGCATCAATAACGATGTATGCTTAAGTACCGAACTTTATGAAAAGTTTATTTTGTGAACTCGGTTGGCATAGGCTCCGAGTTTTAGTCCGGTTGCAGCACACCCTGGACCAATTCTGATTCCGTTACCTCTTTTTTAGGGCCAATTGTGAGTCAGGACTCGGAAGTTACAGCACTGCGAAAATAAGTACATTTACCATGCAAGGCACACCTACATCTATGATTCTAAATTTCAATCAAAGGCATCCCCTGGTCAATGATAGCCTGTCCTCCAGCCAACCCTTTCAGAACATGGATGCAGTTTATACCTCAATGACAAGTTACCCAACCTCTTAGCCTCATTTGGCTTTTAGTTTTCATGCATTAACCGCACTTTTGTTCATGGGAGTGGATCCATCTCCAAAAGTGTGGGGGGGGGGGACTTTTCACTATTTGCGTATCGCTGTCCTGGGGAGGGGTCTAAGGGGGGTGTTCCCCCTCCCCTTTGGAAAATTTTTGCTCAAGTAAGGTGGGCTAGGTGCAAAATCGTGCTACATTTGGTGCTAAATTTGAATTGAATATATCAACGAGAATTACTACTTTTTTTGGAAGTTTTTTTTTTTTTTTTTTTTTTTTTTTTCATTTTGCTGCTTAAGTGAAGTTTTTACTCAGTCCTTGGGGTAAATCAGAACTACACTTCGT
>WURT03037031.1:0-14965 GCA_009936505.3 Holothuria glaberrima
TATATATATATATATATATATATATATATATATATGAACTGAAGTTTGTACGACTACGTTTCGAACGAACATGCAGCATTCAATGGTACTACCACGTTCAGTTCGAATCACATTTAAAAATGTTCAATCATGTCTCCTCTTGGGAAAACCTTATAGTGTATAGTAAGTAACGTCGCCTGATCTAATTCTTCAAACTGACATGGAATGATGGCTATTGCAGAAATATTTGTTTAGATATACCCTTGTTATACTTGTACATACATTGTGCTCTCATCCGGAGATTTGAGCGAGATGATGCTATATTGATTGACTCTGTAAAAGCTATTATTGACATACGATTTTGTCATCAATATAAGCCCCCATTTATTTCAATTGCAGGCTTGGTTATTCATTCAAATCCATCAGGATATTAACATCGCGTCTATTAAAATTGAGAGCGAAGAGCGAAGGCTGCAGCTATCCAGTAATGTGCTTTAGAAGATGCCCTTGAAACTAGCCTAACGGAAACTTCACGTAGCAAATATGAAATGAATTGATTCCAGGGAGAATACCGGACGTTAGGTATATGGCAAGCCTGAACTGCCATCAAGCTAGTACTGTAGGCAACAAACAGGAAACTATATACGAACAGTTAGCGTTAAAATATGTTATTTTTATTACAGTGACGTCGGCAGCAACGTCACAATGAAGTCATAGTCCAATACCATTAAGCGGCGACATTGAACGTGTAATTGTGACTATACTATCGACAAAACAACTTTGTTAGTGATAGAGGAAAGCTTTT
The DNA here is from genome assembly GCA_009936505.3 of Holothuria glaberrima. Lineage (NCBI taxonomy): Eukaryota > Metazoa > Echinodermata > Holothuroidea > Aspidochirotida > Holothuriidae > Holothuria > Holothuria glaberrima. The sequence continues at coordinate 785 of WURT03037031.1, forward strand.
GAAATCATCTGTTTTTGCAAATTGATGCCCAATATGGTCAACAGTGCTGTATCGGTGTCGTTAAGTTATAGTACAATCTATCTGTACATATAAACGTCGGAATTGGGTCACATTATATAGTAGGGTCATAGCCGGGTATATCACGATCTTGAACTTACAATATACGGTAATTCTATAGCTTTCTGTTGGAAAAAGCCCTTAAAACTTCTTCAAACTTCTATAGAGTTTCAATAAAAACTTCTGTAGATATCTATAAACGTTTTACAGCATTTGTATAAATTTTTTGATTAGTCTCTTTAAAATTTCTTAAGAGTTTGTACAAAATTCTATAGAATTTCAATGTTCCTATAGAATTTATACAGGACATATCTGTCAAATAAAATCCCATAAATTTGTGGAGATTTTTGAAATTCATAGGATATTTTATGAATTTACATAAACAACGGTACTTAAGAAATTCTAGAGAGTTAAAAAATTTTAAACTAAAGTCTGAAAAACTTTTTACAAATGGAAAGGATTTTCTTCTGCAGAATTCTATACAGGTTTTTGATGTTGTTTAGTTGTCAAATTTAATTGCAGTTACAATCTTTGTTATTAACCTTTGATCAAAGAAAGTCTGTAGCTTTACCTATGCATTGACGCCTCAGAACGTCATTTGACGGGTGAATAATGATGTACACAGTACGTACGACGTAGACTTTGCACGCGCACGCTGTAGACTCTCGCTTACGCGTATCCGACCGGTACACATATCAGCTGTCTACATTTGTTTGTGATTCGCGCTTTCTTCCAACAGGGGGCGTACTTTCTGTTCTGTGACGTCACATGCATAAGTTCTATTCTGGTAATAAAAGGTACATATTGGTAAGTATTCCCATTGTGTTTTGTCGTATACCTATGTAGTTAAAATGGTGGTACATGCGAAGATGAGATGCTTTGCAGTAAAATGGAAGTGTATTAATACTTTTCGAAAGTAAGAAAACGCATCTTGTGGTTAAAGAGCCTTTGGGAGGGCGTATGCCTCTTTTTGGAGTGGTCATCTACTGACCCCAAGACTTCGAACAAGTGGCGCAGGCTTTGCCTAGTTATACTTACGTTTTAGCCTATAGTTACAGTAACGGAAAGCCTCGCCCTGATGCATGCTGTCTCGATCGATAGAGGGTTTCAACAAGCTGCATTATTAGAGAGAAGAACGAGTCGTTCCACTAGTGAGTTGTTAGAGCACCCTGGTTCAACGATCAGTGTAAAGATATTACTGTCATTTTAGTAGCTCTTAGGGATTTCGTAAGACCCCACTTAAACAATTTTTTCGGCGGCATCCTAGTCCGACAACCACAGAGAGAACACTTTGCAGATTATTTGTGACGTCATCAAGTCAATTTTCCTATCAATGTAGGACTCGCTTATTGCTGGAACAATTGGCACTCAGCAACGTTACGCAGGTGCAGTTAGCTGACACTCGCTATATCATATGTCAAGTGTTTCGTAATTTTGTAGAGCACCTTGAAGTTGACATCCATAGGGATGTGTAATAAATGCCACACTGTGACCTAGTTATGAGTGGATGTTTGGGGGAATCCCTTGGGTAACACGTCATTTTGCATTTCATTCAAGAGATGAACCAATTAGGTTGCACTGCACTGTGCATAACACTGCAGTTTGCCTATGGACATTGCAAATATTTCCCGGCGAACTAAATCCTTGCGGCACTGAGCCTTTTTAAACAGCTCTCAGAACTTACACTTAAACTTGATTCTGCCTCGTTCCTGAGATTCACGTCCGCCCTTAGTATAGACGTATGAGGACAGGATCTGGGTCGGCAGCCCCCTGCGCACATACAACTTTGACTATGATACTTACCTGCTTAATTTCTGAAGTTTTCTCAAGGTTTCGATGGTCTATGTTTCCGCAGATAAGGCGAGTGGATGATTCCGACGGATTTACCTCCGATTCCGTCATCCCGGAGTCGTCTGCGACAGCCACCTCTTAGTGGAACCAGTCACCTCGTGCCGCAATGTTTAGTCTTTGATAGTCTAGTGTTTGAGATCCCAATTTCCTAACCTGTGAATTAATTTGAACATGTGTTCGTTAGACGAGACTTGTAAAGAACGGATTTAGTCACACCAACTGACTTGACCAAGAAGCTTCGTTGTAGGTTCATGGTTAGACAAAATCCGATATAAGGGTTAGACTGATAAGGGTTACAATTGTTCTCTGCCGAATCACACTTGTGATTTTGTTTTCAGCACAAACGTTGAATGTCATGTTAGAGTTGCCCCTCCCTCGTCAGTTGCAAGCAACTACCGCACCCTCCTCTCTACTATCTCTCCTCATCTGCTCATAGGCCTACCTTGTAACTGCAAGGGTAATTAAGGACGAAAGAGCGTTATAGGGTGTATGCAGTTATGTCGAGGTTTGCTCACCCCGATATTTCAAAATTAAGCGGTTTTACACCCTCCTCATGTTTTTATTGTAGCCTTTATTCCGGGCCACATTTAGCGTTTTGCAGACCCTTCGCACTGGGCCTTCGACGGCCTGAAAGTGATTGAACTTTCTCGGCCCATTTTATTGTATTTTCGTGGCCCTCGTGTTCTTGGTAGGCCCCATTTCATGGTAGGTTCCTTTTCTTGGCATATGCCCCCATTATTTGCACCCTCTAAGGTTAGTGCTGACAGTTCTTATAAGTTTAATCCGGCCCTGAAAATTTCTAGTAGACTAGCGAACCACTGATCAGTCAAGATTCAGTCTTAGCTAGGCTATCTTGAAATGTTGCAGATACCATATGGCTCTCTAATTCTCCAAATCCGCAAATCACAGGTGCCTTTTTACCCTGCATATTACTAGCTAAAAAGACACGCTCTTCTGGAACATGACGTATAAATTGTGACCTGTCACCTGAAAGCACCCCTATAACTTCTATCAGTGGAATAGCCCGGGGTGTTGGGGGTTGAAACCCCCCATGACCCAAGCTTGAAAAAAATAATGACAAATACACATAATCAATATAAACTTTATTACGTTTGAAGCACAAACATTGAACCATTTTGCATCTTGAGACCTAAAAAAGCCGTTTTTTTCTCCAAAAGGGGAGGGGCCCCCTCCCCTGGATCCCTCCCCCATGTCGCACTCCAACCCCCATGGCACAATCCTGGCAGCTACTGACTTCTATTTTTGTGGTTTGCAGAGATATTTCGAACACTTCCATATACGTGTAACCCACTTAGCTCTAATAGTGAAAAAGAGCTTAAAAAACTCCATTCCCGAGAGCGAGTACACACGCACAATCTTACATTCATCTTGATATCATGACTTCCTGTAACAAATCATTACATAGGCACATAATCTGACAACCTCCCCCCCCCCCCAGTATCTTGCACATGCTGTATTGACTCATCCAAACAACTGTTTTCGAAACTCTTCTTTCTCTTGTTCTGTCGGGTTGCTATCATCCTCCGCACGAGTACATGCAGTCTCCACTAAGTTTTCATAGAATATTGCAATTGCAATGTCTATTCCTTCTGTAGTCCTCACTTACATCCCACTTCTTACTCTCCTACGACTAAGTGGTAACATTAGAATGGGGGTAGTAAGGAAAAGTTCCTATTGGACCCCGTACACTTAAGCTGTATTGTATATCATTGTTAGGGTCATTACTGTTAACTTCTTAATCATTACACATTTGTTGTAATGGAGATTGGAACTACAAGGGTTGACCATTTTGGCGAGACCAATGCCTAACGTACCTCCTTGTTTCTTCCCATTGGTAAAAATCAGTCATTAATAATTTTATGAGTAGTTTCCCTAACATTTGTAGTAGCATCCCTAACATTTATTGTAGCCTAGATATTTTTGGATAACATGAATTTACAGGCCTTATCAGGCCCGTAGACACCGAGGGCTAGAAATCACCTTTTCTTGCCATTTGGCATCTAGACCCTTGAAATTAGCAAACCTTTCTAGCTTTCTCAATGAGGAAACTAAACGACCCAACTTAAAACCCAGCATTGGTTACCCTGTTTATGGGGATGGGTCTAACGACCAAATTTTTCTCTGCGAATTATAAATATATGCCATGCCGTGCTTTCATATACGGAAAAGGGACAACAAGATGAAAATTTGGCTATTGTGATGAATTTCGCCAGCTCTTAAAAGTGTCAATCTTCACCGCCATATTGGAAAAGTACACTTTCTGAAGGTAAGTACCACTTTCTTTTTGAAAACCTTACTGGAACGAAACATGTGGCACCAAAAACTCTAGCTACAAATTTCAAATAGATCTATGCGGTTATGTCTCATAGTATCAGCAGCTCCCTGGTATCAGTTCACCAATAAGACTTTTGTTTTACCCCTCCATGCCCCTATCAAATAAAACTCCTATGGGTTACATGTTAGCACTATAGTCTACTTGTAAATGCCATCTTTTCGGTGAGCCACCCTACCCCAAGCCCCTCCCAAAGAAATATCCTGGAATCGGGCCTGGGTACTTGTGAATTTGCTTCAAAAACTTGAAAGAGGAAATGCGGTCACCTCAATTTGAATTAACATACTCACTGGTATCCTTATTCATGTATGAATCTTTTTCGGGGAGCCGCCTCTAGCCCCAGACGAGTCCCTCTATTGCCTATTCCCAAGAAATATACTGAAAAATTTGTGTTTTTGAATTGTTAAATTTATGCAGAATAAATTCTTGCTTTACCGTTAGGAAATATCTTCTGAATGATCATGACAGGTACGAATAAATCAAACAAATATCGCGACCTGCGCCTTACCTGTGTGTCCGACTCCAAGGCATACATACAATAAATGGTGTTTCAAGACTTCACTAGGCCTGGCTGGCACGTGAAATTAACAAAAGTCGAACAAGAACTTGAGAAGCGGTTATGTGGCGAAGCCAGTGAACCACATCTAAGCGCAACCCAAGTGTAAGTTCACTAACAAGGGTTAATTTAACACAAACTGTATGCAACAAATCTTGTTTACGATCTACGAGCAGTGGTTCCAACTGTATCGTCCGTAGTTTGATTTGCGGAAGACTAATTCCAAAACAGTTACGAACGAATAACTGCCACTAATGGCCAATTTGTCAAGTTCCTACCACAATTGACGCCAGTGTACATACATCTCCCAAGCACTTACAAATAGCAATCAGTTACCTAGGTGCACTATTGATTTGTATTACTGCCTGCTAGAGACGAGATATTACCGTCCACGCCAGCGGATGTTAACATCTATAATGCCACACACTGGCACAGTCGACAAGCAGATCAACGAAGGACAAGGATTCCGTCACACTCGGTTGATCAGTGACCTAGGTTTTGCATTGAATTGAAATGTTGAATAATAATAATTCATAATACTCCCAAATTGGATAGCCGTGCCAAAAATTTCAGGGAGTTGCTGATTTACTACCGCCAGATCCCGTGTGAAATTAAGAAAAAAAGCCTCCAGGCACCAAAACAGTAGATGTAAATAATGCAATCTTCAATGGTTATTGTCAAGTTGCAGGCGAAGCACAGCAAGCTTCGAAGAGTGTTATGGTAACGGAGATTACCAGCTCCAATATTTCCACTAACCGCGAAAGTGTTCGATGGCGTACGATTTCCTCTGGGAAGTCGAAAGGTTATGCTCTGTGCGTTATCAATATCAGTGTTTCCCGTGTCGGTAACAAACTTGCAGGATTGTGACCAGATCGTGGCTTTAGTTCATGATGAATTTGGATGCTGAATGTTCAAAGGACAAGTGTTACAACGTGCTCTGCGCAGGGCAAATGCAGTAAGAAAAGGTCAGTCTGTATATGCTCAGTGGGATCAGAGAGTTGCTAGAGACTCCCTGGTTGGATCATTGTATTGACCGTTCTCCTAACAGGGTCTCTTGCAACTCTCTGCTCCAAACGTCTTTTTTACTTCCATCCCAGGTCATCAAATGGGGCCCCTACTCAGCCTCCCAACTCCTCTCCAGTCACACCTGTACCAGTCTTACCTCCACTGAACCAACTGTTTGCATACGCCCTCGCAAACAACATACTAAAGTATGAGATTACTCCGCGATCGTATCGAATGTACCCTTACATATGTTGTTACGTCATGATCAATCCAGCCCTCTACTGCGACGGTATATCTCCATCTGGTCCCTTGCAAGATTCCCTCCGATCCACTCTGTGGAAGTGTAATTTTCTTTATGAAAGTAATGTCATAAAAAGATCCAGAATCAGAATAAAAATGTCTTTACGATGTTGAAAAATGGCTTTCATCTTGATTGCTTAGTAAGGTGCTGCGATACTGGTACTCTACCGGTTGAGTAATGGTTGGGGATTAGCCTACCAAGTTCTTTCAGGGGAAGTAATCAGTATTTGAAAGTAGTGGTGGGATATATCTTAGGTTCCACGTCATAGGCTCCGAAGCCTCTTCAGGAAGAAGATGCAAGACTTGAGGCGAACCCCTGTGTTATGGGGAAGAACTTATGGGGGCTCATTCGATGCTTCAATGTAAGACACTGAAGGTGTGTCTTTGGCACTCATGGGTCTGAGCATAAAACGTATTGGACCATTTAAATTTGGGGGCACAACTTTTTCCTAGTCGAATCTTTGTGCCTTTGAGAAAAATTTTGTCAGAATTTCTGAACTTAGATTCTGCTCTAATTTTGGGATTTTCCAAAAATTGGGGGGGGGGGAGTTTCCGTGCATGCTCCTCCTCATACGCCTATGGGTTTCTGAGCCCAATCTCCTCTTCCCGAAAATGTTTTGGAAGAAGAAGCCATTCCCTTCACCGGTTCCAGAATTCTTTCAACCAAAGCCAAGATTTAACGAAAAGTAGGGGAACCGTGCCGATCAGCCGATTGTTCATGACCTGAAACCTAGTAGACCGTGTACTATCGAACAGGCGCCGTGAATCTTGCACCTTAACCCTGTTAAGAAAAGGTGAATCTACGACAAATGCTAAGGTGGTGTCGAAGAAGTAAAATTGCTGGCCTTAACAGGCCTAGAAGAAGTTGGGTCTACGAAACGATTAAACTGCCTGGCATGGATCCTCACGTGCTGAATATAGTGTGACCTATGTCCCTGCATAACACGCGTTGCAAGTGTTTTATGTTTCATGTTCCCTGTCAGAGAGGAGTTGGCTGTTTTCTCATTACACCCAAGGGCGTAGGAAGAGGGCTGGGCGACAGCCCCCAGCGAAATTTGTGGGGGCGGAAGTATGCTTCAGCCCCCACTTTCAAAGGACGAAAACCCCTTATTTGTCTTTTCTGTGAGAAATGTCAAATATTTGCAGTATTTTACCTTAACATTTGTCCAAAACGATGCACCATATTGCATCTAAGGAACCTCAAATATCCAAAAAATTTTCCAAAGGGAACCCTTATTTGTCTCTTCTGTAAGAAATGTCAAAACTTTGCAGTAATTTAAGTAAAAAATGTCAAAATCTTGCAGAAGCCTTACCTGAAAAGTTGTCAAAAATGATGAACCAAATCTCATCTAAGGACCCTCAAATATCCACAAAATTTTCTCCTCCCGTTTGGAAAAAAAGGAAAAAATTTGCAGTAATTTAAACCTAACAAATTTGCAGTTACCTTGAAATTTGTCCAAAATGATGCACCAAATCGCATCTAAGGGCCCTTAAATATCCAAAAATTTCCCCTTAGACCCCTTCCCAGGACGGCGATCCGAAATAAGGTTCAGCCCCCCAGTCTCGAACAGCTTCCTATGCCTAAGATTACACGATCAAACTTCCTCGTCTTCCAAAACGTGTGCCAGCAGCCACATCAGTACTCTACACTTTCTCTCAGCACTGAACCGACCCAACGGTGACCCTCAGCTAAGGGACAAGCTGCTGTCTCCAAATGGTCATACTTGCCAGTCCACTCTTGCAATGAGAACTCACTATGTGGATCCTTGCCCAAGAAGCCTTCATTTGCCAACATCAACAACGGAGGCGGGTACAAGGGGGACGATGGCGAGCTCATATTGGCTCCTAATAACACGAACCGGTCGGCACAGGTTTTCAATTATTTTACTTGTTTTAATCCTTATCCGATGCATCGCTGTTCTGTTGCTCCTCCCCCCTCCTCCTCCCCCAAACCCCTCAGAAAATCATGGATAACCCACTGAATAGCTGAACAATAAGTGGTAATTTGATTTTACCTGTCGTCATGGTTTCAGGGAGAGTATATTATATGACATTCCTCCATTGAAATTCACTTGGGAATGTGTCCCCCTCATCCTAAAACCTCCCACCGCCTATAGTATGTGAGTCCGCCGACTATAGTTTAATAGGAACAAATCTTAACCAAAAGAAACTTTGTATGGCATGCAATGCCTTTGGACGGACATATGTATTTGCAGTATACTACACATTTACCATTAACTCATTTTCGTGCACGGGGGAGATACATCTTAACCCATACCCCCACCATAATATATAGTCGTTATTGCCTTCTTGTGTAACTCAAATTGAATGTTTTTGTTACCGTTCGAAATGGAAACGTTTATTATATCTTGAAAATTGTGCTCTTTTTCTTGCATATTCATCTTTTCTAGCAGAGGCTTGCTGGGAGAAAATGCATTGTAGAGTCAAAACAGTGGTTACGTTATGGAACAGGTTGTGCGGTTTTAGCAATTACAAAGAAAAACAAAGATAGTTATCTAGTTACTACAGTGATGATCACAAATTATGTGCGCAATGACCATTTGCAACTGAGTGACTAAACTTTATCAATCTCCAGTAAAAGTAAAAGTTGGACCAAGAATCTTTGTAGCAAATCTTCCCATAATACCAGACTTTAAATTCACTTTAAACTGTTCGAAATTTTCCATTTATGTAATGTCGATACCTATATAGTTGACAGTTCCATGGTTACACATTGAGAGCTCTCACAGTCTTATGTGAAACTATAGCGCAAGGACGCCCAACTCCATTCCAAGTAAACATTATCATAATAAATTATTGTTGACATTTAACATTTGCAGTTACCTCATTGTTAATCACAATCACAAACATCGGTAAGTAATTAAAATACAAAATTATTTTCTTACGTGAGGTGGTACAGAGTACTGGCTTAATTGAAACGAATGATTTTACAAGAACCAAGGACTATCTTCTCATGGATCGGTATTATTTTCCACACTAAGCAATTAACTTGCTGTGTTCGAACGAACGTGACCACACCACTGCGACGAGCAGAATGAATGGCAGGGCTGAATGTTTACTTACTCGTTTGATTTTTTTCACATTACCGGATAACATGAGTTGGTTCAGCACCTTTAGGGGCTGATGTGTTATTCCTAAGAAATTTTTTGGGTGAATTATTGGGCCATTGCCATAGTAACTAGGCAATGTAGTGGGAGCAGCAAGCGATAAGTAAAATGTGTGATGGGGTCGCCGTCACACAACTAACCCATCTACGTAAAAACGGTAAAGTTAAAGTAGTAAAACACACATTTGTATATATACAGTTTTCCACTATATATATGTATATGTATAGATATAGATATATATACATATATATATATAGTGGAAAACTGTATATATACAAATGTTGTGATTGTCAGTCATTCCGGAATGTGTCCAAATGTATTATAGTGATGCACTCTGGACAAAACGTTGGACCCTCAAGATGATTTCTTGGGCAAAGCATGATGATGTAGCCACTCCAAAAACAAGTAAGTCAAGGATTCATATTTTTTCCATCTCATTTATTTCCCAATAAGTTGCGAAAACTCGTAAACAATTTTTACAAAGCCTAAAATATACAAACATGAAAAAAGAAAACATACCGGAAGCAAGTTAATTTCCATTGGGTACAACAGGACCCATAGATATAATGCTAATTATCATCTCAAAACAACATATCACAATTAACGGCGACGGTTTCTTTCAATTCCTCATATGTAACACAACGTTTAGTTTTACTACAACTCCTTCTTGAAATACTTTTTGCCACTTCTATAGAAAATTTAAATTTGAAAAAAAAAATCATATTTGTCTTGCTGTTCTCTGACTATACATGTATTCTAATGATCCTGCCATCCAGAGAGTTTTTTCTTCAGACTGTAATTAGAACACAAATGACATCTGGTCTGTCCATTGAAAGGACACATGTACCATACATATGTGACAGTTCTTTACAGGCAGACAGGCATGTGTGTCAGTTTTGTCCTTAACAAGCCCTAGCTGACTTAATCCATGTGGCGCCCGCTGTGTGGGCAACCCGTGAATTGGTCCTTTTCCTTTAACCCTCTCACTCACTCTCACCATACTGTGGTTATCTTTGTGTAACAAATGACAAGATTCAAACCATGTCTACGTAATGGAGATATGCCGCTTCGATGTACACGACTCTGTCGTTAAGTCTCGACAGGCAACTATAACTTGAGGGCGCTCGTTAGTCTGGTAGAATGCAGTTGTTGTGATACTGCAACATGAAAGATTCCTTGGTGAAGAACGGCAATTGCGGTAAAGATTCCTTAGCAACTAAAATGAATTTTTGAAAGGTGTCAGACAAATGTATTCTAAGGATTATCTTTGTTTTTGTCTGTTTTGCTAGTGTGTAATTGTGTTATGAAAACACTGTGCATTTTATGCATTGTTTATTTTCTTTTAAAGTTTGTACTAACTGCCGATCACTTCGATGAATTACGTATCTGAAGAATTATGCAGACAATGGTTTAGTTGTTGCAGGGAGTTGCAACTCCGTTGTTGCTATTTTGAAACATCAAAATATAGTTAGGCTGGTTTTTGGGAGGTAGCAAATCACTCTTATACATAGTAATGTGTCATAACGGGAGCGAGATGTACAGATGTTTTCGCCACTTGCTCAGAGTAATACTTTTGCCAATTGGTATACAAGTAACTTATCTAGCTTTATTTCGTCTGGAAGGTGCAGTTGGGTGGAAGTCTTTAGAAAGACCCATTTCTATCAAGGAAACATAAACTGTACCTTTTGCCCTCCTTTACATTCGTTGCGCAATCCATCATGGAATTATATTTGTGAGGAGGCTTGCACATTCATGATGGGCATGAACGTTGAACGAATTAACGTTTTTCTCATTGGTGTTTTCTCGAATGAAACCGAAACTTATACCTATCTTTACCCAGATACAGGACATAAAATAAAGGCTATTTGGACCATTTACATATAATGTAGGGAACGTTTACAAAAGGAAAATGTGTTGCCTCCTTTGGTACAATACTTGGACAAGAGTAACTTCAATATAAATAGGACCATGTCTTGTCAAAACGATGTTTGTTTTTCTACATTTTGTGTGGACCTGACATGACCCATATCATGGATGTCGAGTATATGTGGATTATTATCTGCGCCACACATTAAAACTAAGTAGACATATACATAGTACAGGTTTTGATATGTATAATCAAATAAAACATGGACAGATTTCACTTTACAGAAGCCATTTTTGGTTCAGAAACATGACACGTTTTTGTTATTGTCTAGTTACGAGTCATGTGCGGAACTTTCATGTCTTGTCCATTTACCATATTGTTATTGGTAAATATGTTGATTTGATGCACAACCAATGTTGAGGCTTGGGCTTTGTTTCTCGGCATGTTAAAGTTGTAAAGAAATGTCAGTTGATCGAGGAAGAGGTTCTTTGTGGCAGAAATAAGGTGCTACTTGTATCATGTAATAAGAGGATCACGTCTTGTCCATTAATGACAATCACAACACTTAGTCCATATGCTGTAATTCCGTACCTAGCTAATGTATATATCTGTTATGTGTGATGCGAAAAGAAATTTATATCTTATTACCATTATCAACACCTTTCACAGACTTTAGTTGCATTGAGAAAGTAGGAGGCACTATCAGTCGGCTTCAATCGTTTTGGCCAATAAATGGTCTATTTCAAGCAATTCCTTATCTGGGCCGTTTAATGGTTTGGATGTAAAATCAATATTAGTTTAGAATTTATATTTGGGCATACATTTGTGCCAGTATAACTTGATGCAAGGAGGACATATCCAGTCAAGATAGGTTTCTACTTGCTTTTAAATCTTATACTCGGTCGGATATGTGCCATTACGACATGTGTTGAATACACCGTTATAATCCTGGTGCATACATGGTAACTTATATATTGTCAATGGATGGGCATTTAACAAAGTGTGCGATCTGAAATTTGTTGACTGATTATGTAATTAACTTGACTTAAGCCAAAGCTTCTATAATGATTCAGGTTTAACTGAAATAACGTCATATGTGTCACGTAATGTACATTATGTATCCTATCTCCCCCAAATGTAAAAACATATCTGGACATTTAAGCCGGCAAAATTGAACATGGTGTACAGGGAAGACATGTTGTATCTAGATGCGTGAAATTGTATCTCTTTCATTGTCATACTTAACCTATGTTTGACAATGTGTTTCATACTGTATATGATCGTCCTACCTTTTATGATTATCTGGGTACACGTTGGTAAAACAGGACAGTACAAGACAAGGTAACTTGAAAGCAAGAGAAGGTCATCTGATACCGTGTAGGGTTTCCTCTATAGACAGCCTTTCTCAGAGCTTAATTAAGACAAATCTACGTGATCAGAAGATTCACGTGCCCAAGATTCCAAAGAAATTGAACTGCACAAAGGGTTTCACCATATGTGTATATTGAAATATCAGCACTTTGTGCTGCATATTTTCCCGCTGCATTTAAAATTACTTGCGTGTTTTATGCCCCCTCCCCGTCCCTTTTTATTACTTTGCAATGTACCCAAGATAACTGACACAGTGGTCTCGCTAAAAAAAAAAGTCGAAACATTTCTTCAGTATGGTATAAAAGTTCTTATATAACCATTTTGTTAGACTTTATTTCATTTTACGGGATGCATTACATTTTTAAATCAAGACGAATGTGAATGAAATTGGGGGCTGAAATGCTTCTCTCACTTCCCATGTAGTGTAGTACTTCTGTAGCTATGAAGTTGAGATCACATTAACGGGTTTTAGATGCTTTTAGTTTTCTAACAAATACCAGAAAGTACATACTCGTTGGAGGAACAACTCCATTAGCTAGCTGTTGTAGATGGCTTCCGGCAGTCGGGTAACTTACACTATTGGATGGATGTTTGTTTGTTAAAATGGTACGTTGAATAATCTGAAAGTATTATTTACATGTCTGATATAAGTTCTTTTCAAGCTTGTACCCCACATTGTGTGGCCATGTTAACCCTAATTTGTATGGGGTCGGTATATTCAAGTTAAATCGTACGATAAGCAGAATTGTAAATTGTGACTTGCATATCTGCTATAAATTGATATCCATATATCTTCTTTACATCTCAGGTGATGTGCATGGTCATGTAAAACTTGATATTCAACTTGTGTGGAGTAACATTAAGTTGCACAAAGTTTGAAATAACCTATTTATGTTGATTGAACGACATGTCCTTTGACTTAAACGTGGTATCACACACATAGGTATTTGATTCCTTAAAGTATTCATTTTCAGTTATTGCCCGGTTCATAGTAACTAGAAAGCCCAAAGGCTTAGTGATTCCTTGCCATTGCAAATGTTGGGATTTTCTTAGGAATTCTTGGGAAGTTCTGCTTTTCAACCTCATGACCCAAGATGACTTTTGACCTCCCCAAAACAAACCGGTTCTTCCTACAACTATAAAGCATCCATGTACCATGTATGAAATCTATCCAAGCTTTCTACATTGAGAAATGGTGTTAAGAAGGTTCTCACACTTTGACCCCAGATATGACCTTTGACCTCAACCAAAGACAGCATGGTTCCTCTCACCTTAAGACATGTACATACCAATTATGAAATCTATACTAGCTTCCTACCTTGTGATAATGCTCCACTTGACCCCAGATAACCTTTGACTCCACCAGAAACAACAGGGTTCATCTTCTCAACATAAGGCATCTACATACTACATATGATATCTATCCAAGCTTCCTACCTTGAGAGATCGTGTTTACAAGGTTTTCGGCCTTTGACCTCTAGTGACCTCAAATAACCTTTGACCTCCACCAAAAACAAAAGGGTCTCCCACACAACATAAAAATTCTTTATACCAGACATGAAAAGTGTCAGTCATTGCTGTACCTTGAGATAGGGTTTACGAGCCATTTACAAGGGTTTCGCAGTTTAACCTCTGGTGACCTCAAATGACCTTTGACCTCCACCAAAAACAATAGGGTTCTTCCTCTTAACAT
>WURT03037042.1:0-10767 GCA_009936505.3 Holothuria glaberrima
ATATGTGGGAAGTCAATTTTTTTCAGTTTAATTTCATTTACTCATTTCACTTAACATGGTGCTCTGGTAGTGGTTCCTACGGATTTTATATATATACAAAAATAATATATCTACGCTAGCATATATATATATATATATATATATTCGCCCGTGACCCTTGTCGTCTTCCCTCCCAGTGACTTGTCTGGCTACGAGACTAGGCTATTGACCCAAATTTGGCGACCAAAACCTAATTTTAGGGTCAATGCCGTCACCCCCGTGCCACCCTCATTAATGGAGTGCACAGAAAGGAATAAATAAATTGGTGTATTCTGTAAAGATCTACAAGAATCAAGCAAATTCTGAACGTCATGCCAACCTAAATAAAATATCGTAGAACTATTTATTGCTATGATAAGGTAACAAACTAATAAAAAAAAAAGAACAAAAATCATGGCAATAGCCACTGGCACGGTCTCTGAAAGCTAAGAACGAACGTTGAAGGCTTTTTTTCGCAAAACAAACCTATTTGCTTTACCACCCCCCCCCCATACGAAAAAAATACAGGAAACCGTGGGAAAATATCAAGATCTAGTAATTTCTTAATGTTATCGTCGACGGATTTAGCATTTGACTGCGTAGTTAATTTGTCACCAACACTATCTTTATGAAACAGAGGAATCCCCACGGAGCGGTAAAAACAGACTGCTGGCGCGTCAGACAATGATCAAGAGGAAACCTCCATTTACGATATAAAAATGGAAATGGGAATTATTGCCAAATTTATCACAAATTTTAACAACAAGATTAGCATTAAAACGGTGATGTGACCTTGTTTTTCAAGAGAAGTATCTGTTTGTCCTTCCGCAGAAAACGTTTTTGACAGATATGGCACAATTATATTACAACTTCAAGGATAATTCTCGTACAATCCAGCCTTTTCATAAAAGTACTGCGTTACCGCAGATCAATTTTTTGAGACTGCGGAGCTGACGTCACTTTTTTGGTCGGGGATACAGCTTGTCTTTTGTAATTATAAATATATTATGACCTCATGGACCAATCTGACAAACATTACAGGACTGTGTGAGTTTCGATAGCCTTTTCAAGTGTAAACCCACGCCCGTAGCTCGACAAGGTACTTAAGGGGGCGAAATGGCTCCCAGGAGGGTCTAAAAATATTTCAGGGGGCAAATATGTAAAATTGTATTAAGGTTATGGCAACTTGAAACTTGGACTTTCTAGGTGTACGGACGCATTTTCAGGGGGACTTCTCCCCATGCCCCCCTGGCTCCACCCTGTGTAATCCAGAAAATGGGTGCATTCATTTCAAAGTTTTCTTCCCGTAACACCCACAGAAAACGCAGAGATTACAGTTCAGTTTGGACGAAAATAAGCCAGACTTCAGTATTTATTGTTTACTTCTTTGGTTTGTTGCAATATGACGATTGTGTGTATATGCTGCATGGCAGCATGGTCAAATGGTTAGAGCGTCCGACTTGCAGCCGGAAGGTCGGGGGTTCGAATCCTGGCGGGTTATACAAAAGACTTTAAAATGGAACCTACTACCATTGTGCTTGGTGCTCAGCATAAGCAATGGAGTAGGGAAAACAAGCCAGTGAGCCACAACTGGAAAAAAGGCCGTTGCCGGCCCAACTTAAACAAACTGGTTAGAAACTGAGCCGTAACACCTCATCTAACTCCACCTTAATGGTCAATAAAGCGTCCTTTAAGTTTACTGGCATCATATTTATTTTGCATATAAGGTCAGAATGGGTCAATCAGATTTAGATTACAAGAAAACAAAGTTATAACAGATTCACAGCGCACAGCTGCAGTGCAGTTATATAATGAAAATAGGCTGTGGTGACTTCGGGGTCGGGGGAGAGAGTGGGGCCATGCACTTCTCCAGTAATTTTAAGTTTGAACTGTCTTCAAACAAAATAATTTACTTTGCTTGAGAACGACCGAAAAATACCTCAAAAAATACTAAAATTTTGGAGCTTAAATGTGACAGCCCCCAACCATCTTAGAAGTCTTCAATCCCGACAGCTATAGGTACCTCACAAGCATTTTATACCGAGAAGAAAGAAAAATATTTGACTGGCAGTAGTTTATAAGATTACATATTCATGATGAGTATGTGTACAGCGATATACACTATACGCGTTCACCTAAACGCAACGCCGTCATATGTGTTAGGTAGCGTTAGGAATCCTTATCGTGATTGCAAGTGATAGCCTAGCTACGATTAATTGCCGTATCAGATTTGCTAGGCAAAGATTACTTGATCACAGTTTAATAAGCCTGTCCCACTTTCATTACGTAACTTTTGCATTTTTGACAGATCACAAGTTTGTACCGTTAAGTCGCGCATGCGTGATTGTCGGTAGGAAGGTGTGTAGGAAGACATGTACTTCTTGAGGGAGGCGAATGAGACTTGCCCTGAAATGATCCCTACCTAGCAAACACTTGAAATTTGCCCTGAAAGGACAGGGCCTTGCCGACTTCCCGGACCAGTCCAACTCCCCCCGCCCCGCCCCCATTTCCCCGTCTCCCGCCCGCCTCCACTCATGTTTAGGTATCATAACTTTTTGGATGTATGTCAAGTTAGCAAGCCGATGGGTGTCAGTTACTTGTGCAGGGGAAAGCCTAATGTTACAGATGTAAGTCACCATTGGCAATTATAGGCCACGCTGCTCTGTCTTTCTGAAAACTCAAGCCGTCACTCATCAACTGTAAAAAGTAATCGATTAATCGCGATTACAAGGTCACGACTAAATAGACTACAATTGTCATGTATCGATTCCTAGCACTTCAACCGATGCGAGGTCAGACAGTAGGGTACTTCCATCAGGGAGCTGCCAGCTTCCATGAACAGAAAGGCTGAATGAAACATGCATCAATAGTTACCGTCATAACAATTTGAGTTTACCTGTACCCCGCGGACTGGACTGTGTTTGCCCACCCCCTCTCCAAGCTCCTTCTAATGACTGAACAAAATATATGTCGTATACCGCTTCCTAAGCAAGTAAACCGGTGGTTCATTAATTGTGGCAAGTAATCTGGGGATTTCCGCTTCGCTCACCTCAAGACAGTTTCGACTTGAACTTAAATGGGGGTGACTTGTGGCTTTCGTTAAATAAAAGGTAAAGATTATGCATACGGTCCGAGAGTAGCAACAAAACGGGGTGTACATGAGGTGTAATGTAATATGCCTCTATTCGACACAGCTTTGACGCTATTTGTACAAACTGAGATTTATGCGCTACCGTAGAGTGTAAAGACCATTTATGATCGTTTCATTTGACTGTTCATCAACTGTGTAACCTTGTCTGAATAAATCATTCTTGCATACCACAGCAAGTAGTCATCCCTCGCTACAAGGAGACCTAGCTTGCATGGCTGGCCACAGTACGGTCTCTCGCAAGAAACCCAAAAGTTAAACACGTTAGCGAGTAGGATAAGCTTCATCTGCCCCCCCCCCCGATAATCAATTTTAACCTAGCCCTAGCTGGGGGAGTGGGGCGCCTAATACATCACAAGATATAACAAAAAAAAAAAAAAGATATATCGGCCTAAATGCCTAACATTGTTAAAGGGTCTATGGCATCACCCTAAGCAAATTAAAGAATATAATTATATCTCTTAATACAGTGATTGACATTAATTCAGACAGTAGCTTCACTTTGAGTGTGTAGTTAATCAGTCATAATCACTGGTTGTTGACTCTAGAATGCAGATATACATGGTGCGACACCTAGCAACGCATGTGGCGTCACCGACACTTGCCGTATTACAGAATCGTTGTCCGAAAGGCTTTTCCCCAAGCAGAACAGGTGAGGGAAGCTGAGGATGAAGTAGCAAGAACTCAGTGCTTATCACCCACAGGGTATCGTCGAGGGCCATAGAATCCGGCGTCAAGTTGAGCTTGAAGAGCCAGTGTAAAATCTCCGATTTACCGACACAGACTAAGAGAAGGGTCCTTTATAAATATGTGAACAAATGTGAGAAGGTTCTCGGAGCATAACACTTAACAGGAATCTTCTAGTTCATGGGAGATATCAATAAATAAGACTACTACTTCAAAAATGTTGACCTAGTGGGTTAATGCATCATCCACGTTATTAGCTTCTTGAATGGCCGGGGAGGCTCTAGGCCTACATTGTTTATACCATAAATAATTGGACCGTTTCGATCCCACCCGTGTTGGGTGGGAAAATGTGCCTGTCATTAACTAACTACTAGTTGATGGGTTTAGAAAGTCAGGAGGAGATGTGTGGGTGTGGGGAATTGGCTTTGCGTCCTTCTAGATAGTTTCTCTCAAACAGAAACTTGTTTCGAATAAACAGATCTTTTGTTCGATACTTTTTAACAAGCTTAAAACCTATCACACTTACGAACTTTTTAGAGAAATGAAAACTTCATCCATATTTGACGTAAATTGTTTTAATATCAGTATATTTATATATAAATTTGATTTGTGGTACCCTCTATCTGGTTTGTTTTTTAGTTATACTTTTATGAGAATAGCTTGGAGGTATAGGAGAGTGTGTAAGCTACAAATCATAAAACCTGTTATGTTTACAGACAATCAAGACATTCCGGTGGTGTTTAAGGGTATCCTTACCATGGAATTTTGATACCAGATAAGCGTGTTTTGCTCCCCCAAAGTTATGTGCAGGTTTGGATGGGAGCGTGGGAAAGGCCAACCTAGGAGAACGAACTGCCTCCTTGTGTTTCTCTTCCAGCGGTTTAGCCCGTGGTTTGATACAGCCAACTCATTGTTCACACAATGTCTAACATTGTGCAAGGAATCTTTCAGAGGCGTGAGACCCCTTCCTTCGGCACGAGATTGCTTGAGATCTTGGCCAACCACCACGCGATAAAAAGGTCAGCGTTTGGTATGATACACCAAAATTGCAAAAATTGTGAGATATTATCAATCTGAGGGTTATTTATGGATTGATATTGAATGAACAAACTGATTAAACTCATTGCAGTTGTGAAAGGAAGATATTGAGCAGTTCGATCATGATGTTGACAAATTTTGGATGCCGAAAGGTTATTTATAGACGCTTATGTTATGTAAGGAGATGCAAGAGTTGTGTTGGGCATATGATAAAGGATTGAAAAGAATAAGGGTGTGCAAAGGGTTTGTACAATTGGGTGAGGGAGGACGGGGGGGGGTTGACGTGAGGGTTGTGGGAGGGGCAGTAGGAGAAAGTTATGTACAGAGTGTGTGAGAGTTTGCGGGTGAAAGAGGATGCAGAGGAGAGGTTTTGTTTGGTAAATGCAGGAAACTGGGTAAGGGTGTATGGTTGGATTAGAGTGTTGGCGTGTACAGATGGGAAGTGAGGTAGCATGTACGAGTAAAAATGTCCATGACTGAGTTGACTATCGTCACGTCGTCGGCCTTGTGTACAGGGCTAAGGGAAAAATGTTCTCAGTGGGCTAGTTTACAGCCGGTCAATCGATGCTAGCAAAAGAACGCGTTTAATTTTTTTTAAATTCACATAGGCCTACCGGGCGTCTAACTGGAAGTGACGGGGTAGTTTCACTGCTATCATGTCTCAACATGTTCTAAGGTAACACCGGCTGAACATGTTTCTCTTAAAGGGAAATATTGCGTTTAAAATGCACAAACATGCATGCATACAAAGAAAATACCGTCAATCATTATTAAACCATTCAGTCTCACTAAAAACTCAGGTAATAGCTTCATTTCCTCAAAATATCACTATACATTACAAGAGTTATGTAAGATGTATCATTTGATTTTTTGCAAGTTTGGGTCAACAAAATATTCTTGAGCAACGAATAACTGAATTTCTTTCTGTGAGAACTTTTATACTACTTGAAAATAAAGCTATACCGTGCTGCTTTGATTTGAATTATCTATCATTCTGTACTATGTATAAATATTGGTTTGAAAATATGGCAATTTCCTGTATAAAAAAAGCAATGTTTCTTTTTAACTTGCACAGTATCATTGAAAGGGTTCTACGACGGACCCTCCAATTTCAAATTTCAACTTCAGTCCGTCAAAGAACTTCAAAGTCTGACAGCGGCCCGTAGCCAAGGGGGTAAGGGGGGCCAAGCCCCCTGAAAAATTTTTCGACCTAGGAAATTTTCAAGTTGCCATTGACTTAATACATTTTGACCCCCTGAAAAATTTTTCGCCCCCTGGAAGACATTTCGCCCCTTCAGTACCCTGTCTGGCTACGGGCCTGAACTGTCGTCACTGAGAAGTGGCCCTGACGTCTTCACGACTGAGTAAGTCTAGCCACTTATGACGAAGCTTGACTGCTTTTAGTCTTTCGACGGTGTACTCGTTAAGTGAGACCTGTTATTTGACAGTATATAGGATAGGCCTGTTGCTCATTCAATTGTCTTGTTACCACGAGCAGTGATGCAGCTGAAGGTTGGGGACATGTTGCCTGCGTAGCAGGCTGTACGGCATATCCCTAACATTTGTTAATTGAGGAGCCTAAAGAGCATGAGGGGCTGAGTTAATGGAGTCAGCTCTGCTGGCTATAGGAGACATGGTGAGAGCCTGGTGGATGGCAGAAGATGCACCCCCTGTCTTTCAAATGGCCCATCTCCTGACCAAAGGACTGGGAATTCGGCTACAACACGAACGTTTTCATGCGTATCCTGTGGATATCAACTTTTTTTTATAAGGTTATCTTTGTCCTTCAAAAGTTCGGTTCCCCTGTATTATTCTTCAAGCCTCGAGGCAATTGAGGCGGTCACCCAGTATCAGTTCCGGCAGTTGAGTTACAAGCCCTCTTGATGAACCCGCGAGCTCGGACACTGAAAGAGTGAAAGGGTCTCATTGCATTACAACTCATCTGAGAGGGTGGCTGCTCAGTTTTATCCATGTATTTCGGAAGCCATAAAGGGGTTGAGTAAACAGAGTCCGCTCCGGAGTCAACATGACAAGTGGGCGGGGAACTTAGCTTTCTTTTACTTTCAAGATTTTAACAAGAGGTTTTCGGGGAAAAACAAGTTCATGTCCTCGAGTTTGCCTTGGGTCAGAATGAGGCTGTTTTGATTAATTCTTTTCATCTTGAAAGCGATAGAGTGGGCTGCTGATGAAACGCGTTCAGCAGTTCAATTTTGGGGGAGTTCAGTGCACTGGTGGGAAGTTGCTACGGTTGACAAGCTTGCAAGCTAAATAAAAACTGGCGTTATGGATAAAAGTATTGCAGCTTGCCAGCTCAATAAAAAATGGCGTCATGAATAACGGTATTGCCTGAACTCATCGTAGGTTAAAAGGTGAAAGAAAGGTACCGCTATGCGGTGATAAGGGGTCATCTAAAGGTTGTGGACATGCTGACTATGGCGCTAAACATTTTACTGACAATGATTGCAGAAAAACCATTAAGGAATTCACAATTGATTATTACCCGTGACCAAAAATGTACACAGCGTATTTTCTTTTCTGTTTTTAAACTAATGGATAATTGCCAAGTGTGAACATTGCTAGGAGAGGGAAGGGTTGTGGTTGGTGGACAATATTTATTGTTCCTCCAAACTGAAAATTTGCATGCAGTCAAAACTAGGATACTTTGTAAGCCTTAAACTACTTATCGGGGTTTTTACGGGTTCTTTTAATACGGTAACCTTTTGCCCGAATCGAATCGGCTACTGTGTCATATATTTTAGGGTCGTTATTTCTTTTTTACGGTTGACTCGCTATTTATAGGCCTTGTACCGGTATACCGGTACAATTTAATTGACGCTGGATGCATGTGAGTACAAACTGGAGTGTAGGCTGAAGGACACATTCCCATCGTGGCCCCCGGGGCAGAGAGCTGGGGACCGCCCTTCCATTCCAACAGGAATTTTTAGCAAACTTGTTTTATCTTTTCCATAAAGTCTCTGGTAAAAGTAGTAAAGTCACGTAGTTTTATGGGTGGAGGACAGTTTTAGGCCTTTAAGTACACAGATCGACGCGGTTTAGTGACCCTATACAATAAGTTGTAACGGGTGAATGAATGAAGAACAATATCCGCCTCCAATGTTTTTATTTAATGTCATTTAGGAAGAAGGGATGTGTAGCCTATGCATTGAAATACTACCCTGACAAGTGTCCCCCTTAGGACGGGGATTGGCTTCATTCCGCGCCCCGACTTTTGAAGCCAGTTTTCTGTCTCATTAACAGTAGGCCTAAGGAGAAGTCATGCGATCCTCTTACTAGTCTAAGCATTCTGGATAACATACATCGTGTATGGACTCATGCATAGTGATAAATCGGAAATAGTTATCATTATCCGTTTACCTGTCTATGAAAAGTCCTTCAAATGTCAGTGTTCTCCACGGATTTTCAAGAGAGGGGACGGCCACGGGCAAAGCGCGTACACGATGGCGTATCACGTTGCTATGTGAGGCACTCCTCTGACTATATACAGCTGTCTTTTTGCAAGATCCTACACAGTACATATGGGTTCCAAATCTACAAATTAGTGACTTCATTTGTTTACAAATATGTGCGGGATCGGCCTACATTCGAAATTGCACTAGCCTATTGTCAACTTTTTTCGGAGTCCGAGCGCAACTTTTGTAGGGGGCGGGTCGCTATTTCAGGGTCGGCAATTTTTACTGGGGCGCCCCCTAAAACCCCTTGTGGAGAACACTGAATAGTTGCAACCGCCTACAGGGAGTTGCTATTTAACAAATAACAACTTCCGACCTCAACTATCGACTATAGTCTTGTGTGTTCATGGCCATTTATCAACAGTGGTTGCAAAATGTTTATTTCAAAACGCACGTTGAATCGGGTTACCTAAAGTTCAGTTAGGCCTATACAACATGATTTTATAGTCAAGCCTGAGGGTGCAAAATTTTATAACATTTCAATAGCGTCGTTTTAGTTCAAATGCCTGTTGCAGTGTATGACGTTAGTTGTAGTGCATTTTTAACTTCAAAACAAAACAATGAGAAATCCATGATGACAATGGAAAGTATACAATCCGTGATTAAGTGGCCTTATAAAGAAGCATATATTGAAAATCAACAGTTTTTCTATTTGACTCGATTACCAATAAGACAAAGCGCCGGAACACTGCACATTTCTATTTGGGCGAACACACGTGACCTGTGGTCAAATGTCAGGCAGGTTAAGTGGGATCGAGCATGGTCAGTACAGACGCATAAAAATATATGATCTTGTTGTTCGACGCGCCGATGCATTAAAAACTCCGGAAAGTGAGAAATGTTACGGATACCAAAACTTTTAAACTTGAACGTTGCAGCTTTGAAATTTGAAAGGTTTTAGTAACCTCTCTGGGTTTTTCAG
Source organism: Holothuria glaberrima (assembly GCA_009936505.3). NCBI lineage: Eukaryota > Metazoa > Echinodermata > Holothuroidea > Aspidochirotida > Holothuriidae > Holothuria > Holothuria glaberrima. The sequence goes on from WURT03037042.1 coordinate 9,284, forward strand.
GCTCCAAAGGCAAATGCATTTTTAAAACAGTTACGCAGGCCGATTAAGAGGAGAACATTAAATTTAATGGAATATTTATATCATGAACAATAATAAATGCTTGAGTAGGGGACAGGTGGACTGTATAGAAGGAAGCTGTCATGAGTTGACAGTAGAGGCATGCACGCAGACGAAACAAAGCGCAAGTTTCGAGATCAGTGACTGTCAAAGCGGTTACATAGGTATGAACGGTTTTCAGATGTGCCAATAGCAATCGCTTCCTATAATTTCAAATCGTTAGTTCTTTCATTTGGCCCGACAAAGAGAAAACGATAAAAGCCTAATGTTAACGTTTCAAAAATCTTGGTCTTAGAAATTGTTACGACCCATATACTGTACTTACACCTAAACATTCCGAAGACTCCAATCTTTTTTCCGACACCCGTATCTCTCTGTGGGGTAGCCATAATTTGTCTCACCGGGGCCACGGAGTAGGTCTATGGTCTGTATTCGCCGGCATGGGGAGGGGTCTAATGAGAGGATGTCCCCCTGCTCTTTGATTTATTTGAATAATTAGGTGTTTTGTGCGTGCAATCTGCATGGTACTACACATGATATTTTTTTTGAAGTAAATTTGTGTTTCAAACATTTACGTGTTTCAGGTTATTAAATTAAAAGAAAGTCGGCAAGGATGGAGGAGACTGGAATATCCAATAGTCTCCGAGTCCCTCTAAATACACTAGGCTGGCCGGGCAACCTTAATAGTGTCATATTAACACCTAACCCTCATAGGCGTAGCGGGAGCTGTTCGAGACTGGGGAGCTGAACCTTGTTTCGGATCGCCGTCCTGGGGGAGATGTCTAAGGAGAACCCCCTCCCCTCTGGAAAATTTTTTTGATATTTAAGGGTCCTTAGATGCAATTTGGTGCATCATTTGGACAACTTTTAAGGTAAATTATTGCAATTTTTTTACATTTCTTACAGAACAGACCAATGAGGGGTTTCGTCCTTGGAAAGTGGGGGGGGAGGGCTGAAACATACTTCCGCCCCCACAAATTTCGATGGGGATGGCGCCCTCAGCGCCAGCTTCCTACGCCCTTGCTTACCCTAACCTAATCCTTATACTAACACTGATCTTCATGTAAACTAAGTTGTGGCAATATTAGACGTCGGAACAGAGAGCAGTCACCATATTTAACCCCCAAGAAAAACTTAAAAGCAGTTTTGAAGTTTTCAGGAATGGAGAGGCTAGATTCAAACAAGCCAGAAAAGAGTATGGCTACCGGAATATTTTCAAAATTTGGCAGTAAAAGTGTTTAGACTGGGTTGTAACCTTAAGGCCGGTTCAAACTTCGGTGTAGCGCTATAATAAAGCTATGATAGTGGGTGACATACACCCTATGATAGTTGAACACTTTTTAACTCTGGGCTATGTCCATGATTGGCCCGGAAGCGCAAGGGGTGACCATGAGTGGTTCTTAAAGCTTTATAGCGCTTGAAAAATT
>WURT03037053.1:0-14964 GCA_009936505.3 Holothuria glaberrima
ACCACAGGGATCATCTACTCAATACGGGCAATCCCATGCTAAGTATGAGAATCCTCACAGTTACCCTACTGGAGATATCTTATTAACAAGGTTTTGACCTTGTGACCACTAGTGACCCCAAATGACCTTTGACCATGACTTAAAACTAAAGGGATTATCTACTCAATATGGGTAATCTACATGCTAAGTATGAGATCCCTCACAGGTATCCTTCTTGAGATGTAGTGTTTAGAAGATTTTGACCTTTTTACCTCTGGTGACCCCAAATGACCTTTGACCTAAACAAAAAATACAAGGGATTATCTACTCAATGTGGGCAATCTACATGCCAAATATGAGATTGCTCGGAGTTACCCTTCTAGAGATATCGTGTTCACAAGCAGGCGTCACATACGCACATACACACACATGACATCACCATCGCATAGATTCCATGCCTGCCTTTGGCAAGGAATCAAAAAATGGTGAAAAACTTTCCTGGGTACAGAGGAAAATTTCCTAGGTGTGACAGACAGGCAAAAAGGGAATGATGTCACAGGGCATTCTACCTGAGGGCTTCTGATCATGACTGTTGGATGTACAATGCAGGCAAATAAGGATTACACAGGACGGTATTAGGAGGTAAGGGGGGGGGGGGATGATGTAGGTTGTATACACTGTATAAATGCAATGAGATAGCTGCAAGAACAAATCATCATCTTGAAGTATCCCTGCCATTCTACATAATGCAGCTTTGATATACAGGCTAGCTAACTGAAAATATTAGTATCATGGAACACTTGAACCATTAACTGTGTACATAATGCATCATAACTACTAACAAGATCACGGGAGGACATGTCCCCACCCCCCTCCCCCACATATTTGAGAAATCACCCATTGACTTTGATTTTTCACACACTAAATTATTTGAAAATTGGGTCTTGTCCTTACAATATTGAGAACAAATTGCCGACCTTGAACAAGATGAAGACTTGTTCATCTCCACTCTTCCACTTTAGTGCATACCAGCAGCTATGAATAAACATGCACTTGGTAGACTACCTCTGTTATCTATTGTTGTATGTGACACAGTTTGCATACATGAGAACTAGCTCAGGTACTGTACATCTTATCAAGTATCTATATACATTTAATGGTTGCTTAAAAGTATTAGGCAAAGAAAAGTATGAATATAAAGCTACAGTACCTGTACAGTGTAAATAAACACTATACTCTGCAACTACCAGATATCTTATACTGCAAGTTTGCAATCATGAGAATTAGGGGGTGGGGTGGACAGTGGCTGATGGGGAAAGATGAGATCATGATCCCTGATTAGAATAGATACCCCTTTGAGTCCCAGGCACAGTACCAGCAGAACTGGCAGAGTGATATTTTGAGCAATCTATTCAAAGGACGCTAAATTTCCCACCAGTGCCCAAACCATAATGACAATGAGGTAAGAATTAAATTTGTGCTCCTTTCCATGAAGAAAAATTTTAGAATTATGACTGATACTGCACTCAAGCTTTTTTACTGAGTTTTTAACTTGAAAGGAGATGAACAAGTCATTGTTTATCCTTCATTTCTCCCACCGATGAACCCTGTAAAACAGACTACATGCCATGCTAAACATTTCACCTTTCATAACAACAACATTACCCACCAACACCTGCTACTTACAAAACAATGGCAACAATGACATCTCCATCCTGCCAAAATTACTTCTAAAACAATAGCAAAATAATGCAGTCCTTGGCAATGAGGCAGTTGTTTTCACACTTGTTGAAGGCAATAAATTTGGGAGAAGCTCTGCAAGGTCTTACAGCCTAGTGACTTCACACCTGGCAGGTTTCAATGCAATATTTGAATTCAGACTTGGAATATTTTTAATTTAGAAGCTAAATGCAGATGAAAAATTCTCAGGTTTTACCCTTCGATAAAAGGCTACCTTACTAGGACTTGCCAGGCAATGAATTTTGAACCTCCTGATTTCTAAGTATTGCTTCAAATGCCATTCCTTTACTCAACCACCATAGCACCAATAATAACTGTACAGAAGAAAACTAAGGAACATACAAGAATGACTTCACAGTATAATATACTGCATGCATAGTGTAAGATCACTGTACATAAGAAGTAACAAAGGGTGATACTGATGATGTTGCGATTAATGGTAGGCATTTCAGATGTTGGTGAAGGGGTACTGCTAACAATAGGGGGTGTGAGGCATGTATGAACATAGCATTGTATCCTCTGATGTCAGAAATAACCCCACAGAAAACAGTCATCACATAATTACAACCAAGTGTTGTGGCTCCAGGTTAAAACTTGTTGAGATCTGGGCCAGAAACTTTTGAGGTACAACATTTTTGCATTCATCCCACATAACAGACCAACTTTGCAAAGAAGTTGATAATAGTTAACAATTGCAGAAAACAACAAATCTGCCTTTGAATAATGGCACCCTCTAATCTTTACATATGAAAACAAAACATGGCTGAGAAATAAACGCAATTGTTAATTTTACTTTTTTTAAGTTTCAAAACATCTAAGGAGACAATTTAAACAATACACAAAAAATGGAAATAATGCAAATATTCATGATGTCACTTTTTCCAGCAAAACACAAAGCTGTTTAACTGTATTAAGTGACTCAGAATTTTTTCTGCTATAGTCTGCTATATGATCTGGGTGCTTAAGATCCATGCAGTAGACAATGCCCATTAAATCATCCTTCACTAGGATGTTACCAATCTAATGCATATTTCATGAAGTGAAGAGGGTGATTGCGTTATCTATCTCTAAGACTCCAACCTGGTGTGGACATGACCCCTTTGGAATTTGACTGCAGACAACCTTGATGTTTTATTTAGTTCTGGGAGTGATGACGACTAATGTAAGCTACTAAGAAATGAAAGTCATAAACAACGTATGCGGTCTACCATTGAGATTCCAGATACACATGGATGCATGTTATTTTGGCATCAAGTAAGAACACAGTACATGGACTAATTAAACATCATAATATGACAAAGAACAAATTTAATGCCACTGACCTACAGTATGTTGATAATGTTCTACACATACAAACCATACACGTCCATTACTTTAAGTGTATGACTCTGTTGCATCGTAATCACGATCATGCTTGATTCTCTTAATACCTGCAGCCTCAACCAGTATTCATCTCTATGAACATCACGGACTTGTTTTCTGTTTTTTTTTTTTTTCTTTTTCAGTATTAAGCTGATGACATAATAATGATGTACAGTATACAGATAATTCATCATATTGTTTCTTGAAGTATTACTGTTAGTGACTGAAGACTGGGATTCAACCAAGTGCCTCTGAGAACACCCAACCACCATACAAACTAGTCAATATGCCCATTAACAAATTTATGTATTTAAAGAGTACTAAGCAATCATGGTACATTGTTGATGCTAATTTGTGGTATTTACATGATCACCAGATGAATTAACATGATGATCATACGCTTCATTAAAAAGATTGTGAAGTTACATTACACCATGACTGTGTACAGTTTAAGAGTACATCATCGTAAGCATGATAATGGACAGTACTAGTATTATATAATTTTATGTATACTGAATGTAAATCTGTTCACATCACCATGTTGGGCTGAACAGCCACACAGTAACTAAAACATGTATTTGTTATTTTACAATTCCAACTACTTTGTTAACTGTGAAGTACATATGAACTTCTTTTTCGGTGCACCTGGTGCTTTTCCCTTCTCTACCATAGTGGCCTAGAGTTATGGGTGTCAGCCATCTTAACGAACATGAACAGATATTAAAGCAAATGTACACAGTATGGATGGGAACTACTATCCAACATTAACCTACTAAACCAAGTCAGTATTTTATTGAGCTTTTCATATTCAACAAAACTAAGTGGGTAATTCTGCATTCATAAAATGAAATGCAACAAAGATACCATTGTCAAATTGAGCCAACACTAATAAGGACACATTAGAAACCCAAGGCCTACCTAAACAAAGTTTAGGTTTTGTGAAAGGAAACAAAAGTTACCATTCCACCAAAAAAACCATTTAGCTCTGAGAAAAGCAAAGCTGTAATGATGATTTCAACTATCACAATCACAAGAAAAAGTTAGCACAAAACTACACTAGATGCCTGAGGGAGAATTGACCGAATTAATAGGAAGGACACCCTAATTAGTAGAAAGCTTTCATTTCCTGAAACTACATCAAATTAATATCATGGTCATTATGACCTTCTATTAAAGCAACCACCAAACAATTATTTATTGAATAATAACCATGGAAACTGTCCATGAACCATAAAGCAATGTATCATTTCATACTAAGTAATATACTGCTTTATCAACTAAGAGGAAAACAAAATTTTAATTAACTTCTCAGTCAATCCTAATGATATGTATATATGATGAAGATAGAACCATCTCAATGTCAAATTTCTTACTTTAGTACAATATTTATTATAATGATGGTTTTAAGAGCATATCTATGTGAGAAAATGGCCAATTATTTTATCTTATTGGTAGATCTCCCAAACCTCAAAGCATGATTTAAGCTGAACTTTCCAATATGTGATTCTTGAGATGATAGCAGATCATATTTTCAAATCTGTAAACTAAAGTGAACCTGAAGTAAGAAGAGAAGCCATCAGCAGTCTCACATTTAGGGAATACTTTTGCTTTACTTCTGAGATGGTAAAATTTCTCCTCTTAAATGCCATGCCTTTTTTTTTTAAATGTGATAACATGAGAGTCTGGGAATTTTACAAAGTTTTTATGCTGAAGGTAGGACTCACATCCCATTTCAATATCAAAACAATAGACTGACATACAAAAGAAAAACAAAGCACTGCTAATGTATTGGAGGAGATAACATTACTTTTGCTTATTTCACATTCATTATGGATAACAAATGGAGTAACATTATCTGCTTAATTTATCTCAAGAACTACACAAAGGGATTAAAAGTAATGTTACCAGGATGCTTACAGTAGACTAATTTCCACTTTTATACCAATCAAAATTGAATCTCTTCTAGGTAATAATTGAACCAAATTTCACAAAGAAACATTGAAAAAAGTAATAACAGAGTAACTTCTGTTATTTATAACTCAACTTTTTAAGGAGAGAAGAAAACTAGAACAAGACTGTATCTACAAGGCATTGACAACAGACCCCATGTCACATGGTTTTATACTTTGTTTACATCTCAAAGTTGGACAAAAGGCTGGAAAGCATTTGCCTTGAACAATGCTCCAACACAGGTGTCTGTATCTTGATAATAGGAACACAACATAGGTGAAAGGGGCCTGTGTAGTCAGTGAAAGATAATGCAGTGCATCTAGATCAAGTAAACAAACTACATTTTGATTATACCGTTTGTTATACTGTATAGAGGGAAATTTCCGTGAGGCTAATTTTTTGCGATTCTGTACCTTGTACACATATTCACTGAGTGTAAGGATCAACCAACATTGCCCTGTACAGTGTAACGGAAGTATTTTCAAGGTTCTTAAATTTGGGATTAGTTACTTGCCGCGAAAAGCTTGAAAATTAAACCTCCATGAAAATTTCCCACTATTCAGTAGTGAAAACTGGATACCACACATGCCTGACGTGTGTGATCGCACTCGCACACCTAAAAATTAAAGGCCTGAGTTAGGAACATACTCATACGAACATGAAATATAGTCACAGCACTTATTCTGTGTACAACATCCATACACAAAAAACAACAACAACATGTTTGAAGGGTTAGTACAATGAACAATGCATACAAAATGCAGATAATGGCAAAATTAACAAACAAATATACATCCCAAAAGCAAGCTTGCAAAGCAGTCGTGCTTACCAATATGATAATTGCTTAAAGTGAGTTCCCATGGAATCGAGCTGTTCAGGTCGGCGTCGTTTAAGCCAAGGGGGTCAAGATTTGAGAGCTCATGACCCCTGATCTGATGTGAGCATGTATGAAGGGGGGGAGAAAAGCAAAGGTTGAAAATTGAATGATTATGAAAACAAGCAAACTGTTGAACAACACTTCAACCTGTCATGTCAAAATTTGAATACAAAGAACACAGACAGTTTTGCAAAACTTACTGTAATACCACACTACCCACAATGCAATGCATTCCATATTTGCAATGTTATGACAACTTTAAAGGGGAAGGCCAAGATCTTTGCAGGGGATGGGAGCCCAAAGATTGTTGCTATGGACACTCATGCCTGGAGGTCCTCCCTACAAAGTTTCAAAATCTAATGCTTTATTTTGACAGTGAAAAATCTTTTTTCTCTCTCCCTCTTCTCTTTCTTTCAACACAAAAACCATTCAGGCAGACATTTTAAAATGTTCTCACATATATTGCAGCCAAGAAGAATAAGTTCCCTTTGCAGTACATGCATACTATGTTAAAGCTACTGTACAGTACCAATAGTGAAGTTCTGCACAACTTCAGCATATGGTACAAATCTCATTCACAGTAATAGTGTTGCTAAATGCAGCATGCTAGAGAGCTACAGTAATTAATTATCTGTAAATTATTAATCTTTGACCCATCCTTCCCTTACACAGTTTGCACTGCTGTTTATGGCAAACAATACAAAAGCTAAAAACGTCTTATATTTTGTATGGAAACTGCCTGTAAAGAAAACAGTTTACCACCTACATAATTTACCCTATACAAACTGTTTTAATTTTAGAGATTTTTCATGTAATGTGATCGTAATGGCCTGGGTTTTGCTTGTAATGTAATTTTGGGCATCAAACTTACTGCAGGCACAAAAATTACACTGTGTTCACACTGTATTGGTCAAAGCATGAAATGTTTTGTTCCTTCTTCTCAAAGGAAGTTTCCAGAAACTGTCAGGGATCAATTGTATGTAAGTGTAAGTGTAGGTATGCAAGTTGGCTCCATGTGGTGGGCTTTAAATGCTTTGTAACATTCACATAGAAAATGTGTACCTTAATGCCTTCAGTTGCTCAAAGAATATGAAGTGATCACTGAGCAATCTGGTATGTGAAGTCCAGAGTTCAATAAATTCCAAAACTTATCTTGCACTACGTTTTAAACTAGTTGAAATTAATTAAGCTGTAGGCCCTATGATTTTCCAGGAAGATTACACAACAAAATTTCTCCATCAGCAAGGAAATATTTCTTGCAAAGAAAGTATAAACTATTTTAAGCTTTGACCAATACTGAACACAGGGTACATGTTGTACAATAAGTTGAGGTCAAGTATGGCTGACTTTGTTGTTGTAACATGTAATTTATGTCAGTGAAGAATTTCTTTATTTGCCAGGAAAAATACAACTACCTGCTAATGGATCAGGGAGTTACATAAAAGATAAATATTGATAAAGTCCCACATTTTTTCAGTGATCATATTGTTTGGGCTTACAGTATTCCTTCTTTTTGGTAACTTTAGCAAGCTTTTAGACTGCACTGTTGACATACTATGATGTACTGTGCATACAGGTATGCTCACATAGGCCTATAATGTAAACACAGTCAGGCACCCCACTTTCAATAGTCATTCTAATTGCTCACGATCTTTCTTTCCAAATTAGACTTCCAAATGATCATGAATTGTAGTTTGGATTGAAGCAAGTCATTCACACTGAGCTAGATAGAGAAGTTCATGCAAATCTCATCACTGCTTCACTACACTACCTATGATTATTTTTATCTTTTTACTCTACATATAGATGTGGTCAAAAGTTGAGTGTTTTAATACTGTACATGCCACACCTGTAGATCTAGATCCATGTAGTCTACCATGTCCGAACTGCTTGATGATACTACAAAATCAACTCCACTATACACTGATAAAATTGGCATCCAATATCCTTCTCTTTTGGTTTCATTAAAAGAAATTTTGACTAGCCAAAAGTCAGCATATCAAATAAATGTATAGCCTTCTTTTAACACTTAGTAAAATATTTTGGAGAGCAAAATGACCCTTCACATAAATTAAAAAGAAAAAAATATTGGAGCAAAATTGAACTACTCCCTTCCTAGTGAAAAGTTTTCTCCAACAGAGATTTTTCACCCCTGGAAGTGTGGGAGAAAAGCATTTATTCTACTGTGTAATAAAAATCAGTAGCACTGTCATCAAAGATCACTTTGGCTTACATACACTGTAAGTTAGGTTTAAAATGGATATGAAACTTAAAAATCATGATTCTGCAAAATATTTGGAGTCTTCCAATCCTAGTTTTCAGACTGTTAAGTTGTTGAACTTACAGGGATTCTGCCAGAAACTCAACAGGGGGGAGGGGGGATTTACTACTGCTAAACCACAAGTCCAAATTGATGCTTTCCTTGGCCAAAGTAACAAGCGGGTTCGGGGGTACAAAAGCTTGCTTCAAGGCCCTTATAAGGTGCAATTTGAAAGGTTTTACTGGCCATTTATTTATGTAAGTTCAAACATTGCTGTAAGTGTCCTCTTCTTAAGTAAGAAACCAAGATATTGACAAATTTCTTTATTTCTATGGAAATGAAAAGGGGGGAGGAGATTTTACCCTCCTTCTCTGGAAAGGGAGGGACAAATCCCCTTTCCCCTCCCCCTCTCGACGGAAACCCTGGCTTAAGAATACGAAATCTTTCAACAACAAATGCAGGCTGCCTATACAACACACTGGCACTACAGCTACCACGCATAATGACTTGCAAGTCCATACTTAGTTTCATGTCAATTTTTTTTTTAAGCTTCACAGTATGTTTCCTCATTCTTGCTTGTCACTGTGTTAACAACTATTCACCATTACAATAAAGAACTCCAAATTTATGGGTATTTTAGGGGAAATTGATATGGATTTAAAATAGCTACTTTTAACATGAACGAAACAAGTAAACCGATGACAATGCATTTGAGACTGAAGGCATTGGACAAAATAACAATATCACTGAAATCAGCATGAACAAAATGCAGATGTAATTGTAAATGTAATAATCATGTATGGGTATCATGTGATGTGTCTATCAATGAAATGATAATGCTCAAACTGTACAAAATATCAGGAAAAGTGGGAAACCTACAACTTCTTTCCTTAACATTGGTATAGGAGTACAAATTCATGTACATAATTTACAAAGCATTGAATCTAAACAAAGGAAAACAATGAAATGAATGGGCTTTCCCTTAAAAAAAAAATAAATAAATAAACAAACAAACAAACACAGCTGTATCATGCAATAAAGTCAACCATTTTTTTCCATACATTTTTAAATTCACAACATACACTGTAACACACATTCTGTTCTCACAGTATGCTTAAATGGTATGAACAGTAAGGTACCATAGTTGTTATGTTGTCAAGCATGCAGTCACAGATAGGTAACTGGCAGGGCAATTTCCTCTGGACTTCAATTTCCACCCTGCCCATTCCCACCCCATATAATCTCCCTAGGAAGAGAACTGGTTCTCTTCCTGAAATACTCCCAATATTTTGTGGGAGTTGTATGACAGGTAAGGGAGGGGAGGGAAGGGGAACTATCTAGATGGTTATTATCCAGAGGGGAAGTTGTCCATGTGGAAACTGTCTTGGGAAATCTCTCCGCAAGATTTGTCCAGCGAGCATCATTGCAATAAATGAACGTAACTTTAATGGTGAGATTTTTTAGTTTAATGCCAGTCCACAATTTACAGTCAGAACTTTCCAAATTCAAAATGTAAATTGCTGTATGGTACTTGACTCAAAATCACAATTCAGTTGTAACTTCTAGGACCTGATTTTTTTCTTATTGAAGAGAAGACGTGATTTTGCCCTAAACTTCTGCCAGTAAAGGGTAAATACGGACCATTTTGGTGTAAAATGCAAATGATGCTGGGAAGCTATCTGGCCTTAAACTACCACACATGTATGTGAAACTGGTACTTGAACAGGCACAAACAACAAAATGTAACAAATGTTTTTACTGGACTTCAAATATTAATGGCAATTTTTCCACACTAAACAGCAAAGATTATCTGCAGACTGTAACCATCCAACAATTTCAGACATCCACACTTTTGGTACCATGGGCCTCAGATGTGAGTCCTGCTATAATATTCATTTCAGTACTTTCGAATAACTGGAGATGTTATGACATACTTCAAAAAACACCCCATCTATTCTACACATGTGTTAAGTGCTATGCTTCAAAAAAGTTTAAACTGTCATTTTATGATAATAGGTGAGCTATTTTGGAAGCATAATAGATTAAAACCACATCAGTGAAAAGCTTGCGTTCTTTTCATAGTCTGACATTCTTAATGAGATTACAGGTTATCATCTCCAAATCTCAAACTTTGCCTCCCAACATCAGCTGTTCAAGATAAGCCACTTTATACTCATCCCAAAGTTTGATTAAGAGACCTGATAAAGATCTTAATAAGTATTAACAACTTGCAGTACAGCACGTGGATGCCATCAACATGTGAAAGCACAGTGTTTTAAACAGTGCTGAAGACTAATACACTGTAGTACATAAAAGCATGCACCTACACCTGTGTATTAAAAACTACAGTAAATTATTCATTGCTTCCAAGGGTACCATACTTGGGATGAACAGCACTGAAAGGAGGGAGGGGTACCGATCAGGCAAAATGGAAAGCACTATGACAGCAAATTTGCCATTAAATCAATGGCACAACAGCTATTTGACATCTGTGTCATTGGTTCTGCCAAGCACTATATCTACCAATTGAACATCTAAATGTTGGTTGGGTATGTAGCCGGGGATTTTTAAGAGAGCACTGGTAGAATTGTCAACATGCCCACCTTTAAAAATTAGCTAATGAAATTAAGTCATCAAGACTACCTTCTAAGAACCCCAAGAAGAAACAGTGATGTATCCATTCTATACTTCCCTGACATGTAACCTAGATTTGAAACGATAATCAAGCCCTTGGCATCATTTGTTTCCATCCCCGTCCTTTCAATCAAATTAAAGAAACAAAAGGTACTTGGAGCATATTTTCTCACACAGGAATTAAAAGCCATTGGCATGGAGATGAGGACTTTCTTGAGGATGAAACAAAGGCATCTTCAAGAAGTACTCAACCACCATCATGCTTCAATTTTCAACGATATTTCTATTGCCAGCAATATGAAGGCAACCATGAATATTAGACTGTGACATTCTACAAGTACTATCTGAAAAATCCCAGTCCACATAGCCAAACAACATTCTTCTACTTGATGTAGTAGATTAGACTGCCACATATAAGATTCCCTAAAGTTTAGATCTGAAGACCATACTGAAGATAATATGAACTGGCCTGACACAACACTGAACACTTTGAGACGAAATTGGTCATTGGCTATGTGGGACCAACATCAACTCAATGATCCCAATGTGACATGATATCACTCATGCACAAGGAGTTTGCAACACCATTTTTCAAATATTTATCTTGCTGTTTGGATAAAAGTTGCTGTATTAGACTACTGTTCTTGAGATTTGCCCACTTGTGCCCTTCTTTAACAACACTCTTTTAACAACATTCTTTAAACTAATTTTCACTATGCTCTTTTTTATTTTCATGTCATGTTTTGGGTAGACGACGGTAAAATACCTGTAGTACCTCTGTATGTTGTACAGTAGGAGGCCGGTGTCAAATGTTTTAAGATCGTTCTATAATTTAAAATTATGTATAGTTAATTGTGCATGGTGTCCATACATGTATACAAATTGTATCTAAATTTCTGTGTAAATTAAAGAATCATCTCACTTCAATTTTTTTTTTTTATCTCGATTTCAAAAAATCACTTCAAATTAAAGCTTTTTCCAAGTTTCAAGTTTGATGTAAGTTGGAACTTTTCCCTTTCTAAGAAGGTAGAAATATTTACTTTGGCCACTAATGGAAACTCCACAGAAGCTAGGATACTCCTTACCGAGAGAGTACAGACTTTGATATTTGAAGTGAAATTTTACTTCTCTATACGTGAAAATATGTCAAAAATTGTGGGCAATTTGACATGCATCCTGGGAAAGAAATGCTTTTACAACTCTGATTGCAGTTTTGGTTACCATTTCTAAGAGGAAAATTACGACACGATATTTACATTAGTATGTTGTAATCTAAAATTATGTTTTGACTTTAACGAGCAGTCTACTGTAGGTCTGAGTTAGTAAAGCATGCTATTTAATTTCTTTTGTGAATTTTCGCACTGTATTTGTATGTATTGCTAAGGCCCTTTTTCACTGCTAAGTTACTTCATCCAAACCCCCATTAGATGGCTGAGGGTTACTTCATCCAAACCCCATTAGATGGCTGGGGTTCATTCATCCAAACCCCAATTAGATGGCTGAGGTCACTTCATCTATACCCCTATTAGACGGCTGGAGTTCGTTCATCCAAACATCCATTAGATGGCTGGGGGTTACTTCATCCATATCCCCAATAGATGGCTGGGGTCACTTCATCCATATCCCCATTAAATGGCTGGGGTTAAATCTTTCATATCCCCACAAGATTGCTGGGGGTTACTCCTAGTGGCTACTTCCATCTCATTGCCTCTCAGCATAGAGAATACAGAGACAAATTATGGAAACTGTTCAGGTTACCTAGGTGATGAATGGTGAGCTCTTGTGAATCAGGATGATGTATAGTTTCTGTTGCACCTAGTCCCAGAGGGTCTGTCGTGGCAAGAAAATGCCCACGGATCTGGGAAAATAGAGTCTTTCACATGAAATATACAATTTACTTAACATACCAACACTCAACAGTGCTGTATGACTAACATCACATTTAATTCAAAACTTTTTTAATATGTTGTATAATAATCTTGCCACCACAGCTAAATTAGCTTAAATAAATGTATGCTGAAACAAATTGCTCACAGGGGACTCTCAAAGAATGTCCCTGGTGTAAAAAGCAAATTAGGAAACTCCGAACCACTGTGCTGCAATGCCTCATGGCACCAGCAGAAGTGTTCATGGGCCATCTAACATTATAAACTGCTTAATGCACATGTTCACTCCACACCTTGTGGGTAGCTACACATCACCTCACCACCTGACAGAGGGCACAGACCATGTGACCATGGAGACAAAATTGATAACACATGTCTGCAGTCTGAAGTGTTGTGCACAAAGCAAATTAAATGATCTTTGGCAGGGGTAGAGGTTCATACTCAGGATTTAAAAATGAAAAAATAATATTTTCATCTATTTACACAAAAACTTCATTTTTGCACTCTGTTCAAAAACCCATTCTCACCGTACTGTACAGGCTCTGATTTTCACAAGTCAGCATACTCACTCTCAGAGGGTGTGAAGCTAGCCACATACTTAAACAGCATTGTAAGACACAATTCAACTAGACCCTCCCTTTGCCCATAGTTGGGTAGTGTACATGAGACTACCAGGGGAGCTGGCAGTTTTCAAACTATTTTCAAGTCAGTGAGTCACATTGCCTTAAGTTCGGAGAGATAAACAGAATTTATTTCTCCACTGGAATCTATGACAGTTGTAAGCTTGAAGCAATTTGACCAATCAGGTACCAGCAATTGTGCACCAAGCCAAAAGAGGAACTCATGTCAAAAACAATGGTGTAGTCTCGTCAAAACAGGCTAGCCAGTTGTGTGGTGGACACTGTCAATCATGCAAATAAAAGTTGCACTAACTTTGGGAAAATCTGTCATGTGGGTTGAGTTGGGTCAAACAATGTTTTGTAGTGTGCTGCTAGCTTTAAACACTTTGCATTAACTTTTCACTGCTACTTCTTCACAACTTGGTGGTGAGGTTATTCCTGAGGAAATATTCTTACCTCCTGCTGAGTCTATGCTGTAGTATTCCTCCATGAGCTACATAGTTAACTATGACTACTACTGTACACCCACAGTGATTACTAGACATTCCTCCATCTTGCTGACTGACAACACTCACTGCAGTCTTACACATAAATCACTGCAGTATTAAAACTTCTCTGAATGAATCATTATGGTTGAAAAATAGTGCAGAACAGATGTAGCACTGGACACAGTAAACATGTGAAGTGAAATGATTTCATCCTTACACTAAGTTCCAGTATCTTTTCTTGCAATATTTCCCAGCTCAGATGGGGACAAGGGTATCTCACATCCTGTTTGGAACCAACTCACCTGGTAGGATCTGATGATGGCTTGAACTGACAGATGGTCCTCTATTACCTTCCTGTCCAACGTTTTGGCACTGACATCTTGTATCACCTGTGAGGCAGGCACAGGTACGGTAGATGACATAGCAGGGGCAGGGTACCCTGCCTCCACTGGTGGAGGTGGTGAGTAGGCTGTTCCTGGAGATGCACCTTTCTCAGCATTTTTAAAGAAAATATCCCAAGACTGCAAAGAAAATAACAATTTCAGTGTTTGTAGGTTACTGAATGATATGGGACTAGGGAATAGATGGAACAACAACATTACTTCAGGTAGATACTTTATACGGTATATCTAGTGACAACATTGGAATATTGTATTAAGACAAATGATATGTTCATTCCATACAACTGCTAGTCTATGTTTAGGTTAGTGGTTCAATGATAAAAGGAATCTTCCTCCCAAACACTCAAGGCCCCTGAAGTAACCTCAGATGACCACTGACCTCCATCAAAAACAACATGGTTCTCCCTCTTATGATGGGGTACCCACATACTATGAATGAAATCTATTCAAACTTCCCAACTTGAGATATCATGTTATCAAGGTTAACAGGGTTTGACCTCTATCACCACAGATGACCTACTGTACGACCTCCACTAAACTAGAAAGTCGAAAGGCTTAGTGATTCCTTGCCATATGATATATTGTAACAAGACTGAGTCGTCCACATGACAAGCATGCGATCCCACACAGTTATCCTACTCAAGATATCATGTTAGTAATTCAAAACCTTATGAAACCTGGTGACCTAAAATGAATTTTCCCCTCCCCTTAAAACAAAAGCTAAATGAGCATGCTGGTTCCATGCTGAATGAAATGAATCTCAGCCA
>WURT03037064.1:0-12090 GCA_009936505.3 Holothuria glaberrima
CCTTCTCCTCGCACCATTTCCTCTGGCCGTGTCGGGTAAATCCTGGTGTCACCGCTATAGCTGCACTGTGTTCCCCGGCAGTCGGCTGCGGTCGGCCTCAGACAGAACCATCGGTTTCATTTATCATACAAATCAAAATCATGATAACTAAATTTAGATTGAGACGTAATGCCTTGTGAGCGAGTGACTGTGCAGGAAGTAATCTTTGTATGTGCTCAACCTATCAAAGGTCGCTTGTAGTTACTTGTTACTCACCACCATATATACCAACGTAAGGCCATCTAGACTACGTTATGAGAAGACTTCGCTTTTCATACGTGACTGTATGCTGCATATATAATTATAAACATAGGAGGCCTGCTTCATGCATAACACATTGACACCCTCTAATATACAGTGTATGTGACAACGACAGCTTTACGAACCGCGGATTGGCTGCAGTGATACCGTTTATTGCAAACCGTCAGCAACTTACCGCAAACATGTTTTCATCGAAGGCAACGTTTGATAAAAATTTAGGTTGGTCCGTGGGTCCGTGGTTTTTTTGCTCCTTGAAAGGAGCAAGACAAGACAATAATAACATAGCCTAGCCTAGGTTTTAGGCCTAAAGGCCTAACGTTAGGCTAGACAGTAGTATCATATTAGTACTGGGCCTAGGCCTAGTATCATATCAAGTCTGTGCCGTGTACGGGGGATGCCTCCATTATGTTCCGACGTCTCTACGTGCCTTAACTAAAGTCTACATGAAAGGCAGTGTAAGGATAAGGGTAAGTTAAGCGTGAGAGTGTTACGAACTTACGGCCCAGGTTTTGGAACATATAGGCAGGCTATGAGGCATCTGAACCTACTACATAGCCAGTCAAGGCCTAGCTAGGCTACGTGTAATCAAATCAGTCTGTACACAGGACAGTAACTTGTAAGGATTATCAATTATGCTACTCAGGACAGCCAGAGTAGGACTAAGTTAGACCACAATAACATTAATTCTAGCATGAACGACAGCCTAGGTTCTATGCTTTGGCCTAGTCTATCACATAATCTGTGGAGCGCCAGCAAAAGGCACCATCCACCCAGTTTGTAGGGCCATCCTCATCTTAGAAAGAAAAGGCGGCCAGGTGTCTTGAATCCAAGACCTTGAAGGTCTTGAAGCACAGTTGTTTTGTGATGCTAAGGAACCATAAATTTGGGAGAAGCAGATGGCTAATGAATTACAAATACAGTTTCATGTTGGGTGGCTAACCAACTGAACAATTCAGATGAAATTTGGTTCCTTTTGAAAGGCCAGTTGAATTGGAAAAATGGTAGATTACTTTTGGATAGAAAACTCACTGTCCTTTGACCCGGCAGATAATCGAACCCCAAACCTCCTGGCTGCTAAGCTTCATTGCTTCAAAGGTCACCACCTTTGTCCATTCAGCCACAGCACTGGTGTTTGTTAAGACTGTTTGGCCCTAGACCTAGCAGTAGTATACAACTTTTTAAATATGCTTTTGTTATTGCACATTGTACTTTTCAACTCAGAACAGTTTTACCTTTTTATTTTAGAAAAAGCTACCAGCCAACTGCTTCTTGAACCAGATTGGGATGCAACATTACAAGTGTGTGATGCCCTACGTCAGCAAGATGTCACGTAAGAAAAGTTTTGAGTTTTAGTGACATGTTATGAAACAATGTCATGGACTTTGTGATGCAACTGCAGAATACCCTGTGAGATTGAAGCTGTTTTTTCATGAGCTATGGGCTATGCAGTCTCTGCATATCTCTCTAGCCTTTAAAAGACAAGATAGACTAAATGGCCCAAGTTGCCTCTATAAGTTTGACTGCATAACCTTGTAGCCTCTTGAAAGCATATCCTGGTCAGCCAAGTTAAATGTTGGTAACCCTGGTATCCTCCAGTCTAGCCTCTTGCAAGCACATATTAGCTACTGACTGAGAATATTGGTAGGATCTTTAAAGATGACCTAAATGTCAGTTTAAGGTTATTGGCACAAGATGCATAGATGAGTCCTTCCCAAATTAGGTTTAACAGGCAAGTTACATAGATTTCAATTTACAGCATTACAATTTCCAGAACACAGCTCTCAATGTGTGTGTGGGGGGGGGGGGGGTATTCTGGAATTATTCTGACTTTCTAACCACCAAAAAATGTGATCTTTCATGTCTTTATCAGTGATTCTCAAACCTGGCCCCCTTTCAGTGTGGTCTTAAAACTGATTTTACATTTTACTAGAAATCACTTTTGATGTGAAAAAATTAACTTGTCGAAAGTATGAATATCAATGTTGTCATACGTATCAAATTATGTGCTTTGAAGACACTTTTGTGCACTTCTTTTCCTTCCAATTTGCTTCCCTAAGTTTGCACCAGATTGATTGTTAAGACTTCCAGTGGAGCTGACTCTCTCAGTAGCTAAATGAGAAGTCCTCCAGCCAAGGTGAATCATGCATGTAGATGCAGAATTTTAGCAACAAATTTGTGTTCTAGAGTGCATTTTTCTACAATCCATAGCATTTGGAATGCCAAATTTTCTGATCTTAGCTCCAACCAACCAAGGAAGGAAGGGAGGGATTGTGTTTAGACCAGATCAGTGGGAGTCTTAGTAGTACTGAAGGTTTGGGAAGGTCCCTGCTCAATCCAAGGTCCAGTGTGTAGTCCACATGGTGATTGTGGATGTTGGTGGCTATTATGTGCCACGCATCCAACATTTTTAAAGCAGGTAGGTTTTAATCAAAGTCCAAAATTGTGGTTGCATGGCAGCCGTGATACAACTTACACCAAACTACAGACATAAAGGAATGAGCTAGGTCTTACAAATTACCCCTGCTTGTGATCTTTTTATTATCAGAGCGAAGTATGCCCTCAGTTCAATGAAGAAGAAGTTACAAGACAAAAATCCAAGAGTTGGACTTTATGCACTACAGGTTAGTGATTATTTGCCTCAGTTTTATCAAAGAACATTTTTGAAAAGTAAAACATTTAGAATAAAACATTAGAGGAGACAGGAATAATAGATGTAGATTGTGGAATAATTTATCCAGTATTCCATGTAATATTGCCATATGTACAGTACATGCAGGTGGATTGACTTGCTATGAAAATAAAACTTTTTTGCAAACTTTGAACACTAAATAGTACATATTCACTTTGAGATACAGTGTGTAACTAACCATGTAATTTTATGAACAGTGTAATTTGTAAGCCTGTTTGTATACTGGTTTCACACGTCTTATAGGCTATAGCGGCACCAATACTTTATATTATGTTTGGAATGAACTTCAACTCTCAGGACAGTTCAGTGTACTTGTGAAATATGAAATTAGGTTTCAGGATTTAATTAAATACTTAGTAACATTTTTATGAATCAAACTTAACTGGAGTTATCTCTACTGATGACCTAGAAATGAGTATGAGGACTTCAATAGGACTCACAGATGACTAGAAGTGACCTTCCTTACTCTAGGGCACAGGACAAACAATGACATTAGGAAAGTCTTCAAAGCATGTAAATGGCATGCCTCCCTGACCTCTAATCTGTGGTTTGTAATGGCTGCCTAGTGTTATTTGTTTGGCATCAGCATTCATTGACTGTTTTGTAACACCTCTTGATCAAGGAAGTTTTAGAATTGCTCTCGAAATTCTTTTGTTTACGCACATTTCATAGCTTAGACTCAGAACTGAGCTGATCAACTCATAGTTTGGAATCTTGACTGGGTCTTTGTGAATAGTTGAACTCTGACTCAGAGTCTCAGATTCAACTTCTTATTCAAAGAGATTAAATTTCTGATATGAAGAAACGTTCTCTGATTTCACAAATTTATTTCAATTATTGTAGACCTCAGTTGAAAACATGTAACTTTTGTTAGTGTAATATTTTCAATAAATTGAGCTGGACCAGGAGTTTTCTTTGCTTTATGATATCAAGCTATGCATATGACCAATGGAAAGACTGTTACACAAAGTTATTTATGTATGCTCATAAACCTAATCAGAAATGTTCTATTATGGTGGGGTGCATTTCCCAAATTTTCCTGTAAGGCAACCTACCTGTGCCATTAGGTTGTTTGCTTTGATATTGTCTCTACTACCAAAAGAAAAGTACTTATATAGTTTTAGTGGTGCATGGCTTATAATGACTGGTAACACAAACCTAAGCTAGAAGCCAACAGCCTTTGATCTGAGGGGCAGCCTTAAGCCCTAATTTTATTTACTGTGCAATAATGAACCTAATTGTAGGCTGGTGGTAAGAGGTCACACATACTCATGAATGTAGATTTTTACTGGTAATGACAGATTTTGAAAGTCAAGTTATTGACCCCTAAAATGCTTCTTGGGAAATCAACAATTGTCCAGCCCTTTGAAGGTGATGTGATGGGCTACTATGTGAGAAAACTCCAAATGCTTGAAAAGTTATGTGACCAAATGGGTTTCACCATTTTGGACATTTTTTTTCATCCTAGGTACTTGAGTCCTGTGTGAAGAATTGTGGGAATGCAATTCATGAAGAAGTAGCCACTGGATCATTTATGAATGATATGAAGGACCTGGTGAATGTAAGTAATGAGACTAATCATGTTTACAATGAAATGAGACCACCTTAAATTTTAAGTCAGTATTTCATATTCTTAGATGTCCAAAGTTCCATTGTGTGTGTTGCTACAAGTTAACTCTTGAAGTATGAAGTCAAGTTAGTGACCCACAGATATGACTTTCCTGTGATCCAAACAAATGGAAAAACAACAGAACCTAGAAAACGAGATGTCACATAAAAAAACAATACAGGAAGGAAACGAGAAATACATAAACCATAAATGCAAATGTTAATGTGCACCACTTCAAATCAACATGTCAAAACACTGTCTGAATTTCATTTTAGTGATGAGCAAGGTTAAAAAAAAGAGAGATGAAACCCAAAATATGATAAAAACATGGCTTGTAACCTTTTTAGACTACAGAAACTGTGAGCAGAAAAAGGGAAAGGACACAAGAATTTGATCTTTGAGAACTCTGAAAACTTGCTACTAAGATGGTTCAAGTGAAGCTTGATAAGTTAAGCTTAATAGTTGATATTGACTGGTAATGTTCCTGTTAAGTAGTTGCCATAAAATCAACAATTTTAACAATTTACTATAAATTACTTTGATGGATGTGATGGGTTTTGTTCTGGGTGGAAGTTTCATAAAAGTAAGTATTTTGGGTTTAGGATACATTTTATGCATAATGGCAACACAACGTTTTCTGATGTTAAAGAACCTTTGATGACATTTTGTTGCACACTGTTCTTATTTGCATTTAAAAACATTGTTGTGCTTTACATTCCAGTCTCCCAATGATGCTCTGAAGAATAAAGCTAAAGAATTGCTGCAAGCTTGGGCTCATGCCTTCAGAAATGAAGCTAAGCTAAAGATTGTTGTTGACACCTTCAATCAGTTAAAGAATGAAGGTAGGACTTCTCCTTTGTATTCTTTACCCTTTTGTTTATAAGTTAGTGAAAATTATTATGTTTGATAGTTGATATCCATATTATCATTTAATTTGATCAATTATCACTTTCTTGTCCTGAAAACATGATCAAAGTGCAGTTTTGGGGTCATTTGTCAGCTACAGTTGTTCGTTATAATGGTGTGATTATTTACATGACACTGGGAGGATGTCACAGCATATATTGATGCATACAAATTGAGAAAATGAGAGTTTCATTGAGAGATACGCTAAATGGAAGAATTGGGGGTCACGGTATGAAATACACAAAGGCTTTGTTGTTTGAGGGATCCAAAATATTCTTCAGAAAGATGTCAAGGAGGGCAAAACAGTGCCAGTTGTTACAAAGGCTTTCTTCCGTTCCTTAATAATTCTCAACAAAAGCAATAAGTATGTCCCTTATGGACCCCAAATCTTCCCTGTTACATTTCAAAGGGGAAATGTCTTTCCCAAAATTTTTGAAAAGGCCGCCTCCCCTGAAAAAAAAAAGGAAAAAACACAGAAATAAATGTAATCCTGTGAAAGGGGAGCACTTGTTGTACAAACTTAAATCATTTAGCAGCACCATCATAAGGTGTCATTGATGTCTTGCAAAGTGAGAAGGTTATCAGATGACTTTTGATAAAGTAATCTGCCTTTATAGTCAGGCTCAAGTCAACTTGAGTAACATTTTCAGTGTCAAGGACATAATTGAAGTCATTACCACTGATCAATTGCATGTGAGTAAGGGAGCTCAAGTTGCTAGGAAATAAATCATGAGTTGATTAATGGAGATTGTTCAGCAAATTGTTTCCTTTTGTAAGTCTTGCATCTTTGTATTACATTGTAATCATGAAAGACAAGCAATTGAGTTTTAGAGTCCAGTCACATCTGACTTCATACCATCATGTCTTTTTCATCAGGTCATTCATTCCCTGAGCTAAAGGAAAGTGATGCCATGTTCATGGCAGAAAAGGTAAGTCTGTGAAGAACTCAAAATGATATTTCAGGAAGAGAAATATTGAGTATAATATGCCATGCTTAAAGTTAACTTTGTGAGCAACTTTTTGACAGTTGGTATTAAGTATTTTAAAGAAAGTTTATTTTTGGGGGGTAGAGGGAGAGTGGGGTGGTGTTGGAGTGTGTCTGTGAGGTGGAAGGCCGTTGTAGTATGCAGAAACTTTTGTTTATGAAATGTATGTTTATGAGAAGTGAGTTGCTTGCGGAATGGTGCTATTTTTAGCAAAGCTTTGAGCTCTATGAAAATATTCAGAATGAGAGAATCCCAACTTTCTTGTTGATGAAAATTTCAGTGAGGTTAGAAGCTTATTGGGAAGGGGGTAGCATTCCTGGATGATGTATGGAAAAGCTCAGATGGCATTAGTATTACATCTCAACAAGATTGTTTAGTAGAACCTTTTTGACTGTAGTACTGGAATCATTTTGTAAATATGTGATTGGTCTGAATAAAATTGGGTCATCAGCCAGTTAAATGTAGCTGCATTTAGCAGCGTACAGTAACCTATTCTTAACATTTTTTCCGTATTGGATAGCTAGACGGGCAATATTGTTTGTTGTAACCTTATAGTTTTTCTCATACTTTTGTATTTAGTTTACTTGGGAAACAAGGGTAAAAGTTCCTAAAACTCCAGCTGCTAAATTTAAAAATCTATTTAACATGTGTTTTCAAGGAAGCAAACTGTAAATATATGATCAAAAAATTTCAAGAAATATGAAGTAAGGATGAAACATCAGAATAAATTCCTTTCTGTATGTTCTTAGGCTCCTGACTGGGTGGATGGAGACCGCTGTTTCAACTGCCGGACAGAATTTGGAGTGCTTCAAAGGAAGGTAAGCTGAATATCTATTTCATGTTTGGTATTTTCATCTTATGTCAACATGCCTTTGTTCATCTGTGTTTTCAAATTAGGGGTGTGCTGTCCTTCCAGGGTTCACCAAAATATTTCTGAAGGGTTCAACAAAGAATTGACTTATGAAATGTATCAATCAAAACCCTTTTAAACGAGGATATTTGAATGTTTCTGGTATCCCGTCACTCCATGAGGAGGATGAGAAACTTAGTCACTTTGCTAGTTGAGCTTTGTATGCAGCAATGCCAATTGAAAGAGCCACTGTGTCGTGATAACCATCAATGTCCCCAAGTTAGAAGTCTCGAGGCCTGACCCAGTACCCCAGTTAAGCATATTTGAGCCGATATTCTTTGAAGTTGGTGGAAAAGTACCCTTGGAGGAACCTTGAGCCATGCTCACTTAACTCACTACCAGAAGTAATGCTCAAAATATCAAATTTTGTGGAAAAATGTTTTCCTTTTTTTTGGGGAGGGGGGGAGGGGGCCTTTGTTGCCAAGAGGAACAACTGACTGTCATGAATATTTCGTTTTAAAACTCTGAAGTAAAGATCAGTGGTCGAAGGTTAGTGCCAAGTACTTGAAATAGAGTTTAAAATGCCCTTCAGTTTTGATCTCTCATAAACACTTGTGGACAGGCTTTTAAGCTGTAATGTTTGGGGTTAAGTTTTGTGAGAGGAAGTCAACTTCTTCAGAAAGGTGCAAATTGCAAGTTCCAAAATTCTAGTCAATGGCCATCTCTAGTTATCTTTTTTATGTATGAAAGCTAGGGGATACTTTGTCTGCATATCTGTCTGCATATCTATATACTGTGGGTGGAAGTACATATTGTATGCTAATAAAAAGTAGAGACTTTGTGATAATCATATAAAAACCACTCAGTATAAGGCAGACACAATGTATATTTAAGATGGAAGTCTGGATTTATCTATAACTTTTTGCAGATTCTGGATAAGTTTTCACTTCTTTCAGGACTGAAGGTAAACCTCTGTAAAACCAATGTAATTTGGATTGGGGTCAAACACTTTTCTCATAAATAGTTTGAAGGTTTCCATTGTCTCGGTGGTAATCCTTGTGGTGTTTTTCCTTTCTTTGTTTTACCTTCTCATAAAATCTGTACAACAAATTACAACAAAATGTTTAAAAGTTTTAAATGTTTTACAGGAAGTTATTTCTGTATGATGTAGGAAAAGACTCGACGTCCTAGGAAGGGTTACAGTTGTTAAAAGTATTTTAGTTCGAAAAATGAATTACCTTTTTCTTAACTCTCTACCTCCTAGCAATATTATTCTTTTAAAGCAAGATTGTTTAATTTTTCTTTTGGCTGGGTTGAACAAAATCAGATTATAAGATCACAATTTGGTCAGATGTATAAATATGGTGCAGTTCAAAGGATTTATTTTTAGGAATTTTGTAGACAGCAAACAGTTTGCACAGTTCATTTTTTGCTTCATACAGAGAGTAAATGAAAAAAGAGGATTAAGACTAGAACTCTGGCAACCAACTGCTTTAACCCTCATCATGCTGTAGGCGACATATGTCGCCGTGAGGGCGCTTCAAAAATAAAACATTCAATACACTATATCTAAAACAAAAGAATGCCTTCCATTCATGTTTTTGGCCTCAGCTCTTAGAAATGGTGGCGCTTGACTAGAACAGGCTATTTCTGGTAAGGAGACGTTTTGTAAGGTGCACCTGCAGAGCTTAAACGCTTCAGAAATGAAGCCCGCCCTCTAAAGAATTCAGCATGATAAGGGTTAACATAAAATGCAGTTACAATTTTGAATGTGTATACCTTTTGCAAGAACAGGTTACAATTTTGAATGTGTGTACCTTTTGCAAGAAAGAATCAGAGCATCATGCATTTTTTTTTGCAAGTATGAAAAGTATACGTCTCTCTGGCAATCTTGCAAGACTTGATTCTTCAGTTTCTTTCAATGTACTTGTTGGTCTCAGTGATCTGTTGATTTTGTTTGGGCTTCCACAATGACCAGAGTGAAAAGGCTGTCAATAAACTTATTATTTGGCTTAAGTTTACAGGGCTGAATTTTTTGGTTTTCATAAGAGAAGTGACCTATAACATTAAAGTTTAATTCTGCATTGTGAAAGCTTGTGACTAAGCTTCTGTAAGGAGTGGAAAATAAAAAATTGACATTTGATTTGGGCTAAAATGTTATAGAGTGACTTTTTTGGAGTCATTGTGTTGCTTTTGGGACAGTGATTTTTTTCAGGTGTATATTTTCCTTTTATTTTGCTGTTTGCTTTTCATAAAAGTTCTTTTTAAAAGTATCAATAATCATCTACTGTGTCGTGTTAAAAGGTGGCTAAAAAGAATATCTTCTTTTAAAGGTAACAACAATAATTTGAAGAAAGAGTGTCAAATACTATTTTCAAGGCCCAGGAAGTCATATTTCGGACAATATGGGAGGCCAAAATTCCCTTGGTGTGCTATGACCCAAGTGAATAGTGGCTCTCCTCTGAGGTGGTGTCTCCTATAAGGCCCCATCATGTGATGCCAAGATGACAAAGATAGAAATTAATTTAAATACCATAGACCTAGATGTGAGTTGTTTTGATATTGGTCCATGAAAAAAGCAAGTAGCCACCAGTTAAATCTCTCAACTTAAGAATACCAATATTGTCTTATAGTACAGCTGGTTCTTTTGGTCATGTTCTTAATGTGATTACAAGTTTCCTCTTTAGTTGACCAAGGAACTGAATTCCAACATTAGCAGTTGGCGCAGTCGACCTTTGAGAAGCCTGTTGTTAAAACCTACCTGTGTAAATATTAATAAACATTGATTGGATTTAGTACATATTGACAGTTGATAGCAGCAGCACTTGGTGTATGTTCCTGGGTCAGTTCTGACATTATTACAGCAGTCCTGTCTCCACTCAGAGTTAGGATTAATTTGTACCTGACTCCAAAAATATAAGTCACCCAAGCTTAGTGCCTGCATAGCAGGACTCTGGATACCATGGACACTTGGTGGTTAAAATCTCAAGCAAAAATGGCAATACAACATTGGTGGAATATAATCTGAATATTCTTTATTACTTGCTATAGGACCCAGTCATGGCAGTGAATAGTTTCCATTGTCAATAGCAAGTATCAAAGCTTGTCAAAGTCTGTCTTAAACTTTGACATGCCGCTTATTATATTAGACCAGTGGTTCTCAAAGTGGTCCCTACCACCCCCAGGGGGCATTGGGAAGTCTCAGGTGGGCCCTACAGATTTTACAGGAATAAGGGGGCTTTGGCACTGATTTGGGGGTCCCTGGTGGTTACGACACATCACTACAGCGATTTAGGACACAATAAGGCATCCTGGGGTTTTTTCCCCTCGGCTATTTCTTCCTCTCTTCTTTCTCCCTCCACCTCTACCCTCCCCCACCCACCCATCTTTCTCCCCAGAATAAATTTGGAACCCCAAATTATCCAAAAATGGCATTAGAAATTTAATAACTCCACCCCTAGGTCTAATTTCTTTCACGTTTGGATTATATTGTAGATGGTGGGGGCATTGGGACTGTTCAAGATGTGAAAAGGGGCAGTGGTCTACAAAAGTTTGAGAACCACTGTATTTGACAAAGTGAAAAGGTCATCGTCTGGTATTGCAAGGTGAAAATTGAAATAAAGCCTATTAGAAATCTTTTACATACCTGGGAATAAAATAGAAACGAGCTGATAAATAGATTAGCTTTGATGAAATAATTAAAATAACATTTGTGTTTTATTTACCCAGCACCACTGTCGTCATTGTGGACAAGTATTTTGTTCGAAGTGTTCCTCCAAAGAGAGTGCCATCCCAAAGTTTGGAATTGAGCGTCCAGTGCGAGTCTGTGATCCATGTCATGGGAAACTGGCTGGGTGAGAGAGAGATACTACTTTTTTTTCTTGCATTTCTGCTGTCAGTATTGTCACATTCAGGATCCTTGGGGATATTTAACTGCATTTTTGGGGAAAAAAATCCATAATTTGTGAAAGAAATTTGTTTCCAAGGTGGGAAACATGAAAGAAAACCACCAGGACAGCATCAGGTAGTCAATATTGTTGTTATTTAGCCCTGCAAGCCTTGTTTGACATTATCAGGTTATGAGGTTATAGATTTTATGTTTGATGAAGTAGGGTGCCTATATAGCCCATAATTTGTGAAAATTTAGCCAATATAGCAAGGGGGCAGGTGTTTGTGTATGTACATTGCTAGGGGAGGGAAGTTTTTTGGGAGTTCTTAGTTGCTCTTGGGGGTGATGTTAATAATTTTTGGATAAAAGTATGATATGTTATTAGGGACAAGTTAAGCAGTGGGAAGGTTAGTCCCCTTTGAAGAGGTGCCTCTCATACCAGTACATGTGGCTCACTTTTATTCCTGCTTAACTTTTGTCAGTGTTGGCATTTGTTTTATGACATATGGTATGTGTACTCTTTACATGTAACAGAACTAGCAGAGGTGGCACAGAAGGTGGGTCATCATCAACTGGCAATTCTGAGAGTGACTTACCAGCAGAATATTTGAATAGCCCCCTCTCTCAGCAACCACAGGTAAGTAGTATAAACTAGTTATGCAATGATCATTTATTAGCATCTTGTATACCATACCACTGGAGAGAAAATAATAAATATACTGGACTGCAGTAAGTGTGCAGTATGCTGCATATGTGGTATTCACTTCAGTGCATTCATAGTGTACAGAAACGATATGTGGCCAACCCTGAAAATTTATGCTTAAAGGGGCTGTGGCATTCCCCTAAACATATTAAGGAATA